>JAZGTK010000430.1:60486-74325 GCA_036877625.1 Ambastaia sidthimunki
AGGTACGTCAACGCAGGAAAGAGAATTGCATTTGTCTTCAACAATAAAAATTTTCATATTGAAGTCAGGCTTAAATACATATTTTTTCGCAACATCGGGGAGGTTGATAACTCCAGAGGTGGGTTGAAGAATCTCTGATGTGGTTTCCTTCTAATCTAAAGCTCCACAGAGCTGAGAAATCCAGAGGTTAGTGAAGTTTGTCAGAAATGGGAAATGAAATAAATGGGCTGCGATATTTAGATGCTTCAGAAGTGGTGTGTTTGTGTTTTCAGCGTGAAGCACAGAAGAACTCGATGCTCCAAGTGTTTAGTGCATTTTTAAGTCTGACACAAACTGTTCAAAATCCATTTTTGAAGATAATACAGTATACTTGAGGACAGCCACATCAGTACAGTCATTGAAACTAAAACTGCAGGCAGCTATGTCTGTCTTGCTCCTAAAATGTGGTTATCTATGCAGGGCCCTATAATACTTTACCATAATCCACAAAAAATTGCATTTTGAAACTTTAGAGCCCCCTGCTTTAACCGAATACTTTATACACAGATTAAAAATATACCGACAGTCAATGTATATTTCTGGTTGCCAATGCCTGCATGTATATGCATATATCTCATTTTTACTGCAATCTCTTCAGTCATACTAATTAATTTGTCATTAATTTTAGATATGCTGAACATTACATTAGCATGCTGTAATTATAATATTTAATGTTGCTGTCTGGCATCTGAACTTCCCCTCAGAAATCAATAGAATATTGATTAGTAATATAGCACACTGTATCTGTCTACCATCTGGTCTGGTCAAAAAGACCCACACATGCATTAGTTAACACACACTGCTCTGCTATTCAGTGTGAAAGGTACCTGATCTGACCTTCAAGTGTACATGGGGTTAACTGCATGTGATAAGGCCATATTTTATTCTTTTATTCATAAAATGAGTCTACAGTGAGAACTGTGTGCTCTCTGTGCCTGGATTTGTTCTTGCCATGTGATTTACTGTGTGTTTCAACACTACGCTCCTTTTTACCTCTCTGGCCACCCACACCACCTCCTCATATTGTGGGATGAAAAGACTCTCTCTCTCTTTCTCTCTTCCCTCTTTCTTTCTCTGACATATATTCAGTGTGTGATCTTTAGTGCCACCAATAAAGATCTTCTTTGATTACGTAGACGTAAATTTTGCGTAAATTTTACGTAGACGTAAATCTATCTATCTATCCATCCATCCAACACATATATTTTGACTCAGAAAGCAAACTTATTTCTGAAAAAGATCTAATTTGGAGATCTTATTTGTTTTCTATTTGGAGAATGCATCTTAATCTGGTATTCTGTCATCCAATGCAACTAAATACACATTTAATGCAGTCCAGATTCCTTTTGGGCCGCTGTGTGTGTGTGTTTAAAGGTCAGACTTCTGCTTTCTTTAACTGGGTAGCACAGCTGAGCTGTCCGTGGTGCTGAAATCCACACACGTGGAGGAGATACGGCTCGATGTTCACAGCGCAAATAAATTGATAAGTGTTATGGAAATGCTTTCGCCTGTACGGGAAAATAATTCCTACTGTGACTTTCAGTGAGAAAACACACCCCTCTCCCTGCTGTCATGTTGTCCAGGAATAAAGAGGATTTACAATGAGTACAGTAGCTGGATGTTGCGTCTCTTTAATTCAGTTATGAATGAGAGAGTCGTTTACATTATGACTGTACTTAGCAACTCGAGTAAATACGAATAGGCCGCGCAGCGCGATGATATATGAGTAAATTAAAGAGCGAGTCTCTCTGGGCCCGAGATAAGAATCGTATTTCCATTAGGTCGATTGCTAAGAGCTCCAATCGAATGAAAAATGTGTTTCGTGCACTCCTCTTGCCTCTCTCTTCCTTTGTTTTCCCTGCAGCGCACAGGATATGGACGCTAAAATTGCATTGTTTCATCATAATGGAGATGTTAAACTCGATGAATATGTTTGTATTATCCACATGCATTTAATCCACCGCCGTGTCTACGCGGGATAATTAAACGGCGAGGCGACTGCCTGGGACAAAAGCCGGACACAAAACAACTGCAACTTCTTAATAACTTCGGCAAACACCCTGTGCCGCGGGGGCGCGCATGCTCGTATCGATCCATCCCCTGCCGCTCCCGCAGCGCGCCTCTGACCTTGTCCCAAGTTAGTGTAATTAATTAAAATCTGGGAAGGCGTTGACGCTTGATGGATTGTTCCTTCTTGTTTGTTACAGCTGCGAAGGTAATAGCAGAGAAGCGTTTCCCCCTAAAGCTGTCTAGCTCTCTCTCTCTCTCTCTCTCTCTCTCTCTCACACACACACACTTACATCTATCTATCTATCTGTCTATCTGTCTATCTATCCGTCTGTATATTATATGTACTCACATATATAGCATTTAAAGTTTCTACACACCCTTCATTAAAGACTAAAATGTCTAATGCACCAATGCACACAAGCACATACTGTATATAAAGTGTGTGTGTTGTTGGCCACTGCAGAACCCGTAAGCCATTTCAATACATTAACAGTTTCACACTAATTCTGCGACTTTCTTGAATCTTCAAGGTGACTCTTACAGGAATCAAAACAGTGCAGCAGTCACATTCAACATCACGACCATCCCACTCTATAAACATATACACTCCTGGGATTCAATAAACATACATACACAATAGGATTTGCCATTCATCACCAAATCACAAAGAAGCCACTTCAAAAGCCAATTAACTCGTACGTTTACACAATCAATGGCTACCTTACAGATGCTAGACCTTGGAAAAGAAGAAAATCTGTAATAAAGTCTTATCCAGTCACATGCTTGTGGCTGTCATGAGTGTAATAGCCCATTTACTGCAGAATTGGTCCAGCTTAGTGTCGGTAAACTTTGACTTCAATCTCACTGTTCTCACATCATATTTGAACAACACTAGTATTTCGCGTTGAGTAGAGTAAGGTGGGATTTGGGAGGGCCGAGTGGGGTTTAAATCTTTAAAAGAGTTTGATAGTCGCTGAGCAAAATCAAACACACTAAAGCTCATTTCACTCAAGACATCATTTTACAGAATGATATTACTGAGAGAGAGAAATAGAGACAGAAATGAAATGAGAACAATGATTGCCGGGGGAATCGACAGATGCTCATCATGTCATATCTTGGCAACCATCATTTTATTTCTCAAAAAGGCACAATATCATTACCTCTGTCTTGCTCAGACGCAACACACGCACACATACAGGCCCTGATTTTAAGTTAAAGATGTGTTTAGTGTGTAATGCTGGAGGGAGGGGCTAAAAATTAGTACCACCCATCACCCGCCCACTGTGTGACGCACTGATTGATGAATGTGGAAAAAACCAAGCAAACAGAGAGATTGACAGCCTAAGAAACAGCTGAAGAAAATCTTACTTTAAAGCAAATAAAAAAAAAACAATAATCTTCCGATCTACATTTCTTCTAGTTAAGATCTAAATGCTGTTGACAATGTTTATTTACTTTTTGCAATCTCTTTCAAACTTGTTTTTTTATTTTGAAAGAAATAACTCTTATTTTCTTTTATTGCCTGTTTATGTGTCTCTCTCCTCAAACTCTGACAATCATCTTCACCTTAGTGGAGTAACAGGGTTAGACAGAAATGCTTATTTTACAGCCCCTCAAAATGTCTTTACATTATGGCTTCTTAATTATGCACACCTCCTTATAGCTCAGACAATCATCAGCTAGAGGATACACACGAGAAAATTAAACTGATTTAAGAAACCGCTTGGCGGCGCTGTTGTTTGCTGAATTGCACCTAGTGTCGAAAAACCGGATCCTCTGAGGGATTTTTTTGCCTTTTAATGTGCGGCCAGTTACAAATTAAAGATTTTAGCAACACACTCATGTCACGTAAAATTAAAATAGTTTTTTTGTTGTTGTAGTTAAATATTACAATGTCTGCTGAGGGTGTTTGTTTTTATGCCCCATAAAATCAAGTCTGAAAACAACCAGTCTTCAAACAAAAACGCTTTCTTCCTCAAATTATGGAAACGAAAGCATCATTCAAAATATGATCATAAAAATATAACAGGTGAAAGATGTCCTTTGGGGTGAAAATAAAACGAAATAATGACCCTCCTGGACATTAGTAGTTCTCTTTTTATCTGCTAGAGGGCGCATAGCGCACATCGAAGTGTCGAGAGCGCAAGAGCTTTTCAACAGCTTTTGCTCCATAATCCCGGAGCGGAGGACAACTTCGTAACCATATGACAAGATTTCAACACAGCACCCACACATTAGTTAATAACGGGAGCAAAGGAGAGGCGTACGCACGCGTGCCGTCTTGGGAGGTTCGACTCCTGGTGTCGATCAGTTTAACCTGTCGCATGCCTGTAGCAAAAGGACTGAGAGAGAGAAAGAGAGAGAGCTCTTGTAAACAATCGAGTGCATGACAAAATCTCATTAGCTTCAGACTGGACCGGTGCAGAAGCCAGGATTCCTCCACATGCACGAGCTCCCGGCATGCGCGCTCGTGAACTGCATACTAAAAGTGTACACACACACACACACACACACACACACACACACACACACACACACACACACACACACACACACACAGCTAATAATTACGCTCATCTTATAGATGAATAAGGTTACACATGGATTGAGTCATTCTTTATAATAAGAAGCTAAATAATACAAATTGGCAATGAGTAAATGGGCCGGAACTACAATATAGCAAATAAAAATCGTGGAAGAATTTCTAAGCTCCAGTAATCGTGTTCTCTCGTGCTAATATTTACCTTGAGTGTGGCTGTTTGACTTTATAAGACATGTAAATCAATTCTCATTCTCCGTTTAAAGAGAGGAGCGCTGGAGTGGGGTTGTGAGTGCGCACTAAAGAGGGAGCTTTGATTGACGTTCCCACGGTCCAATCAAATGGCGCAGCGCTGGCAGCCCGGGGTGCCTATTGGTTGCTGGTGGTAAGAGCTCTGCGCAAAACAACGCACCGACGCTCACTCTCTTTGCAGAAGTCGAGACGGAGACACCTACGGATTTCTAAGCATCCTGCACATATTGTGGACCGTTAGAAAAACGCATGTAGAAAGTGTTCTGTATCTGCAATAGTTCGCGTTAAGGATTTTATGAATGTTTTCATAAGGAACTGACAAATTCGCGCACTGGGCACAAGAGTTTTGGAAAGATTTCGCTCCCCAGTTTTAAGGATTGGGGCATATGTAGGTTCTGCAATGTCTCACTCTGACGCACGGACTACTAAATTGCGCTTTCCTTGAGACGGCACTATATCAAATGGCTATAGATTTTGCGTATA
Source organism: Ambastaia sidthimunki (assembly GCA_036877625.1). NCBI lineage: Eukaryota > Metazoa > Chordata > Actinopteri > Cypriniformes > Botiidae > Ambastaia > Ambastaia sidthimunki. Next base: position 65,813 of record JAZGTK010000430.1, read on the forward strand.
TGGTGACATCGTTTCAGGCTGACATAACACACGGGAGCCTTCGTTTTTATTTGGAAAGCTGCACGTTGCATATGTTTTTTGGACAAAAAGCAATGGGCAATTCTTAAACTGTGACTGGAGAAGAAACGGCGTAAAGACAGACGCGGAGAGCGTAAGAGAGGGAATAGAAGGGGGTGCACTTGTTGTTTGGAAATGATTTTGATATTTCTCTTTTTCTCGATCTTGGATGGGGGGTTATCGCAGCTGCACTTCTCCGTTCCGGAGGAGCAGGAGCGCGGGACGGTAGTGGGAAATATCGCCGAAGACCTGGGGCTGGACATCACCAAACTTTCCGCGCGCCGTTTCCAGACCGTGCCTAGCTCGCGCACTCCGTACCTGGAGGTAAACTTGGAAAACGGAGCGCTGGTGGTAAACGAACGCATCGACCGAGAGGAGATATGTCGCCAGACCGTTCCGTGCCTCCTGCACCTCGAAGTGTTTCTGGAGAACCCGCTTGAGCTGTTCCGCGTCGAGATCGAGGTGATGGATATTAACGACAATCCTCCGAGTTTCCCAGAGACGGACATCACCGTGGAGATCACCGAGAGCGCCACACCGGGTACCCGGTTCCCAGTGGAAAATGCCATCGACCCAGATGTAGGAACTAATGCCCTAAGCACCTACGCCATCACCACCAACAACTACTTTTATTTGGACGTACAGACGCAGGGCGACGGCAACCGGTTCGCGGAGCTCGTGTTGGATAAACCTTTAGACCGGGAGCAGCAGGCGGTGCATAGATACGTGCTTACCGCCGTGGACGGTGGGCAGCCGCAAAAGACCGGTACCGCATTGCTGGTGGTTAAAGTACTGGACTCTAATGACAACGCGCCCACGTTCGATCAATCGGTGTACTCTGTGAGCTTGCGTGAGAACTCTCCGGTTGGCACGCTCGTTATCCAGCTGAACGCCACCGACATGGACGAGGGCCAAAACGGAGAGATTGTTTACTCTCTAAGTAGTCACAATCCGCCACGCATTCGGGATCTGTTTAACATTGACTCGCGCACCGGGAGAATCGAAGTGACCGGTGAGGTGGATTACGAGGAGAGCAGCACGCATCAAATCTACGTGCAGGCGAAAGACATGGGACCAAACGCTGTGCCCGCGCACTGCAAAGTTTTGGTTAAACTGATAGACGTAAACGACAACACACCGGAGATCAGTTTCAGCACCGTCACCGACTCGGTGAGCGAGCAGGCTGCCCCGGGCACAGTCATCGCTCTGCTTAGCGTGACAGACCGTGACACCGGCGAGAACGGACAGATGACCTGCGAATTGCACGGCGAGGTGCCATTCAAACTCAAATCATCTTTTAAAAACTATTACACCATCGTCACGGACGGTCCGCTGGATCGCGAGAAAGCGGAGTCGTATACGCTCACGGTGGTCGCGAAAGATAAAGGGGTGCCCTCTCTATCCACAAGCAAGTCCATCAAAGTTCACGTTTCGGACGAAAACGACAATGCCCCCCGGTTTATGCAGTCGGTTTACGACGTGTACGTGACGGAGAATAACGTCCCGGGCGCATATATTTACGCGGTAAGCGCCGTGGACCCTGATGTTGGACAGAACGCCTATGTCACTTACTCCATATTGGAGTGCGATATACAGGGTATGTCCATTTTAACCTACGTGTCCATCAACTCTGAGAACGGCTATCTGTATGCGCTGCGCTCTTTTGACTACGAGCAAATTAAAGAGTTCAGTTTTATGGTGCATGCCAAGGACTCCGGGTCCCCCGAGTTAACGGCCAACGCCACGGTTAATGTCATCATAGTGGACCAGAACGACAATGCTCCATCTATAATAGCGCCTCTAGGCAAAAACGGCACCGCGAGGGAACATTTACCCCGGTCAGCTGAACCGGGGTACCTGGTGACCCGTATTGTCGCCACAGACGCGGACGACGGCGAAAACGCGCGCCTGTCCTACAGCATCCTCAGGGGAAACGAGCTCGGAATGTTCCGAATGGACTGGAGAACCGGTGAGCTACGTACCGCGCGTCGGGTGTCCAGCAAACGCGACCCGCCGCACCCGTACGACCTGTTGATCGAGGTGCGCGATCACGGGCAGCCGCCGCTCTCGTCATCGGCGAGCATTAACGTGGTGCTCGTGGACAGCGTAGTGGAGGGCCGGAGCGGGGACCGGGGGTCGGTGAAGTCCAAAGAGGGCTCGCTGGACCTGACCCTGATCCTCATCATCGCGCTCGGCTCCGTGTCTTTCATATTCCTTCTCGCGATGATCGTGCTGGCCGTGCGCTGTCAGAAAGACAAGAAGCTGAACATTTACACGTGCATGGCGGGAGACTCGTGCTGCCAGTGCTGCAGTCGCCAAGCGCGCGGACGCAAAAAGAAACTCAGCAAATCGGACATCATGCTCGTGCAGAGCACCAACGTGGCCAGCACCGCCCAAGTACCCGTGGAGGAGTCGGGGAGTTTCGGCTCCCACCATCAGAACCAGAATTTCTGCTACCAGGTGTGCCTGACACCGGAGTCCGCCAAAACCGACCTGATGTTCCTCAAACCGTGCAGCCCGTCCAGGAGCACGGACACAGAGCACAACCCGTGCGGGGCCATCGTTACCGGCTACGCGGATCAGCAACCTGACATCATCTCCAACGGAAGCATTTTATCCAGCGAGGTAAACAGCGATTTTATTACCTGATTGAGTTTTACTTTAAGTTAACTACCATTATTAACATTTACAAACTTCATATTTAGTATATTTAAGTCCTGTATCGTTAACGTACCATTAGTTGTGGATGAAAATAATTATAAATACCTTGAGTAGTTTGTTTATTTAAGAATATACATAGACTCTTCCGTTATGCATTATATAAAATGTAAATGACTTTTTAATGAAAGTTTTTATACAGTGGTATAATAATGAGGCAAACGTGAGGCAAACAATAAAATATCTCTATACACATACAACCCCTTAGAAAGCAATGTAATAGTTTTCCTGTGTAATTTGGTAGTTGCTTCCTCTGTTGGTAATGTCAGCTTCTAATAACCATCCTGCTTGTGACTCATGTAGCGGTTTTACCGGCGCTGCTTCGGGCCGTTACGGGCTATTTTCAGACGCTTTAATTACACTACAGGGTCAGTTACATATGATGTTGCTACCTGCCAACACAGCGTTCTCCTCTTGTACCATCTTTCTTCTCTGCCTCTGAGGCAGAAGACAAGCCATGTTATCTTAAGTGAACCCCCCTCTACCCAACAAGTTCTACTTTACTACCCCCTGGCACACAGGGCGTAGCGTGCATGCTAAAGTTAAGTCTCTGTGGGGAGGGGAAGTGTATTGGATGGGAGTTTAAGTATGCTAAGCACACAGTCGCTGGGTATCAGTGGAACAAAGGAGGTTCTATGGTTGAGGTGCTGTAGTGCATGGTCAGAGCTGAACAGGGACCTGATCAGTGTTTCAATGCGAAACACAGAATCTTATTTCCATTTTTATTAATGATTTTTATTTTATTGTCCCCCTTCAGACCAAACACCAGAGAACGGAGCTCAGCTACCTGGTGGACAGACCACGACGTGTTAACAGGTGAGACAATTCAAAAACCATTCAAACATAAGTACACACACACACACACACACGCACGCACGCATGCACACACGCACGCACACACACACACGCACGCACACACACACTATACTTTGTAGGGACAAGCTGTATATTCTATTAGTATATTCTATATAAACTGTATATTCTATTCCCTACCATAACCCTCAAAAAATCTTTCTTACATTATCAAACCAGCATCACTTATTATGTTTAATAATCAAGTTCCTTCATGAGGACCGCTGGCTGGTCCCCACAATTTATGTGTGTGTAACTTTTACCATCCTTGTGGTAAATTTGGTCCCCACAATTTAGATAAAAAAAACACACACATGTTGGATTTTCATATTTTAAGGGGACATTCTGTAAACATAATGTTTTTTATACTGTACAGACTGTATGTTCTAACTTTACATCTAAACCCAACCATCCCAAAAACTTTTTAGAATTTTAAATGTCATTATTTTGTATGCTTTTAAGCTTGTTTCCTCATGGCAACCTACAAATGTCCCCACAAGGTCAAGATTTACTGGTATTACTATACCAGTATGAACCACACACACACTGATATAAACAGCAGCACCATGACCAATGTGGCCCGTAGCCAATATCTGATTTAGGTTCTGCCTGTGTCATCTTAACGTTGCAGATGTTTTGTACATTGCTCAAGTCTAATTCAGAATATCATATGGAATTTAATCAGCAGACTAAACTATAAAACTGCGGTCATCAAACGTGTTAAATAACCAAACGATCAATATTCACAAACTTTGAAAACTGCACTTCTAGTGCAAAACAAAATTGTGAAATAACTACAAATTGTTTTACAGTTCAGCATTTCAAGAGGCAGATATCGTCAGTTCTAAAGACAGCGGACACGGAGACAGTGAACAGGGTGACAGCGACCACGACGCCACCAACCGGGGCCACACGGCAGGTGAGTTAATTACCGCTTTTCTGTCTACGGTAGACCTTGCCGGGTTGTAAACTGTAGATTTTGAAGTGGCATAGACAGGCGAGAGACACTGGGAATTGAATGCTGAGAGGTAATGTAGGCAGAGATAGACGCTGGGAAATTGTTTGGAGCGCCTCGTAGCTACGCATTGTAGCTTTGAAAGAAATGCGACAAGCCTTCAACCGTTTCTAGAGGCGGATCAATAAAGGGGGTGCGTGGAAATTATACATCTGTCAACAGAGCTAAACGGATTTCAGTCGATGCCGTGAACAAGTCTGTCTCGTCTGACGGACAGGCTTTCTGAAGCATTTAATGAGCATTTGAAAGCTTCCACGGTAACGAACCCAAACAGCTGCCCACCGCCCCACCCCGCCCACAAACACAATTATTTTCCCATTCAAATCAAATGCCATAAACCTTTGATTCAAACACAGAGAAATGGCAAGCGTTCGGTGAGAGACGGTGTTTATTCTTTATTTATTTAGATTCAATTTTACGAGCTTTTATTATTTTCAAGTTCTGTATTTCATTTCGGCCCGTTTATTGATCAAGGCCAAGTCGGGGAATAAGTTACGACTTCGACTGGATAAGGCTCTGACCTTTCTCTCCAACGAATCGTGACATTCAGCGTCCAGTTTGGCAAACAGCTAGACGATGGGTTGCCAGATATTACATATGCGCCTCGCACAATGGAATACAAATGCAATCGTCTCAGTCTGAACATACGCTGCAAACGTGGGTATGAGGCAACCGACTGTGGGCGAGCGTTTTTTTCTGAGGGAAAAAACAAGAAGGAAGGGCAAGAAGGAGAGATTGTGATTTTTTTTGGAAAACTTATTAGAGCATCAAAGATGTAAAACGAGATGATGCGTGTGTGTCCTTCCTCTCTCTCTCCTCTGGGTGTGTGTTGGCAAGCTCACCATTTTTGCACTCTCGTTTCACTGCCTGTCTCCGCATAACCAATTATCACAGCAAGGTTAAGATGAAGACCCGGGACACGGACGGGGGAAAAACCGCTGCATTAACAACCACTTACATTTACACACGCAGACACACACACACTTTTCCATCCCACAACTCCTGCCTCGCCTCTTTTTGATCTTATGCCATCAATTCGGAGAAATCAGTCTAAATTAAGAAAAGCCAGGCAAGAAACGCAGCCAAATAGCGTGAAAAAGACAGAGCCAATGAGAGCGTGAGGCTTCTGCAACCGGCGGAGCGCAGCCCCTTTTTAAAAGGACTGTTATATCTGCGTTTGTTTGCAGTGAAGACAGAGGCGAGACAAATTGCACAATTAGATCAACATCAGTGAGCGATAGATTGATGATTATCTATAAATGAGGAACGCGCGGTGATGACGTTAATCAAATCATTCCTGTCACTGTAATTTAATGCTATCACATCGCCATCAGAGGAACACACACACGTGTGCGCGCACACGCACACACACACACGCGCACACACACACACACACACACACACACAATTGTGAGAGCCAGAATTGGGGAAGATAACTAAATTAAATAAAGTTAATTGAAAGGAGCTTATTGTTTTGTTGAATATATAACTGTAAGATGATATAATTCATTTTGGCAATCACACCAGTGTTTATCTGGCAAAGCAACAACAAGGATTATAATGACTGCAACAGCTGAACGGAGGACTTTACAATTAAACCACAAACACCTTTAATTATATGCATGAATAAGTTAACAGTAAAGTTATGAACAGCAGCATTTAGCTAAATTAAGATTATATGTACAAAACTAAATATACGTGTAAGTCACTTTTTTATTTTTTTTATTATTGATTACTGCTATATTTTACTCAGGTGTAAAACTGAATATGCAATATAGACACTATCACTTCCTGTCTAAGTGGGCGGTTCTTGGCCAATTTAAGCTGCATTAAGCAACAGACCTTTAACAGCAGTCAAAGGTCTGGCTAGGTAATACTAGATCCTTTCAAACTCTGCTGAAAACAATGACTATAAGTAATTTCAGTAGCTAATTACTAAAAGTACAGATTTTGTCCTCTGTGTGTGAGCAGAGGCCTTCGGCTGCCTGACGGCAGGTGTTCTGAGAGGAAATTCTGCTCATCAGGGCTTTGGCAGTGTTTTTCCTTTTATTTTCTGATACTTTTGCACAACATTGATAAAAGATGTGATGAGGTCTCCAGAAGGGGAAATGCAAGAGAAGCAGAAAGAGCAGAACACACACACACACACACACACACACACACACACACACAGTAGGATGCACAGAATCTCCTGATGGAGACTTAGTGTGTTTGAACTCACGCAGTATCTGTCTCTCCATCTAGCTGTTTGTAGCCCCGGCAACCACTCAGATCATTAATGTTTGTAATTAGATATTCACACTGAGGATATTTAAGGTCTAATCATATACAGGTCTAATATTATAAGATTTAATGAGCAATTATGACAATAACTATGTAAATAATTTTGATTTGTTTGTTTATTGGTCGTAAAGAGTAGATTTGAAACCCTATCATACGACTGTAATCCCAGCTAATAGGGAACATTCTCAGAATATTGGTTCTCTAAATGTTCTCTCAAAAACGTTCTTGCAGTACTGTTAGTAGAACATATTTTAACATTATATATCCTATATCAAAAACGTTATTCTTTTGTTTATATAAACGTTAAAAGTTGCTACTGGAAAGTTTTAAAAATGGTACAGAATTAAAAACTTCTAACAGTATAATAACCAAGAATATAATGTTAATACAATGTCTAAAAACTGGATGAACTTTCAAAATAACATTTTAAATGTTTTTGTTACTTATTGGAAACATTAGTGAAACGTTCTTACAACCTTAAATTGTTAGCTGGGATCTCATAGTGAAACTGTATTGTAAACAACAAAGATTGCTGATACATTTTTTGCCAGTTCTCACAGCTTCAAATAGCTGCTATATTTTCATGCAGTTGTTCAGCTCAAATTTTCACTTGATTGCTTCTCAGTCAAACTGCAAACAGATTTGATTTTTTAATTGTTTTGTTAATTTTCTCATGCAAGATGTTGTGTTGTCAAATGAGCACTAATTAGTAAAAACAGAGAGAAAAGGTCAATCGAAGCAGCCCAAAATCTGTATTTAACTCAGCTGGAGATGGTTAATGTACATCCTCTGTTTCAACATTGTTTTTTAGAGAATTTCAGCCTTATGTGTGCTATCTAGTTTCTTAAACCAAAAGTTTGAAATTGTCCTGTTGACTTACGATATGAGAACATTACCATGAAAACTCTAAACAACATGTTATTGTAATTTGCATAGTGTATTGTGATTGGCCATTAGTGGATTTTGATTGGCATAGTGGATTGTGATTGGCCATTATTGCATGCAGACTGTAAATGTGGCATAGAAGAAGTTTTATGTCTTTTTTTCTTACAAAAATGTTGATTTTTGTCATCTCTTGATTCCCATCTGTTTGAAAACAAGGCATATGCAGAGTGCCAGAACAGTTTAGGGCTTTATTTCAGTATTTATTTTATTTACGCAAACTGCAAGCTTAACTCAAACGGTGAGGGTTTTTTGCTGCTGTATTTCTGAGCAGTTGTATTTCCATCAGGACATGCAGAACTTGCAGCTTAATGTGTTATTCACAGGCTGTTGATTTCACCTACAGAAGCAGGCCTCAGTCAGATGGTATCAGGGCCTACAGCGCGCGTCACGAGTCTCCGTGTCTAACTGTGATATCGATGTGAACTTCACGCTGCGAGCGTCTGTCTGCTCGCTCTGTAGGGATATTTAGAGACCGTCCGTCTAATTACATTGAGTTCGATTGTATTCTATCACGTTTATCTGTCTACTTGATATTGATGATGTCACAATGGGCATGGATATCTGCCTTGAAAAGATTCTTGTCTGCGTGTACATGTCTCTCCCTGTCTCTCTCTCTCTCTCTCTCTCTCTATATGTATATAGT
>JAZGTK010000431.1:0-74117 GCA_036877625.1 Ambastaia sidthimunki
AACAAACAGACAACTCAGAAACAGAACTCAACAGAATCTGTGTATGAGAATAAACACAAGATTTCACTAGTGCTCTTCACAGCCCCAGACTACAGGGTCAAATATAAAATATGACACTAAAAAAACATACATCTCGTTTAAGGGAGGAGTCTTAGAAAACACAGCTTCACTGCAGGTCAGAGTTAGAAAAAAGCTTCAAGTCATGTGAAGACATTGATTAATTCCTGAATTTAACTTTCATGTTCTGTTCAAAAGTTCTGCACAATTTATGGAACTTTAAAAGATAACTGTGTTACATACGAATCATTATTGCACGTTATCAATAAATTCTGACGCAGTTCCTACTGCTTAAAAACAACTTGTTTTCCAAGATTTTCTCCCTTAAACTCACAATTTTTTTTCAGTAGAACAGAAATGTTTTTTCTTTCTTTCTGTCTCTTTTGTTTCTTTAAGAAATGCATTTTACGCCAAGCGAACTACATGAAGAGGACAAGATTCCACCAGGATCTTAAGAGGCACAGAGGAGGGAGACCTAAGTTTAAGAGACACAAAACTATGCAACATTCTCATTAAAAGACAGGCATTTATGAACAGTCCAATGAGACATGCAGAAAGCAGATGATTGGCTCATTAGAGAACGCAGTTCAGTGCAGGATAGGCTGATTTAAAAATACAAATTTAAGTGCTGTCCACCATATGAACCAAAATGTAGCATTATATACGTGCAGAAAAACAGATGAAAATTGAACACGAATTTCCTTTTTTGTAATAACATCATAACATTACTGATATAAAACTTGCATCTCACACTTGAAAAGAAATGGTGCAAGTGAAAGTCGTTATGAATTTGCTTACGTTATCCATTTTCTTTAAAGAACTTCTTTAGAGACGTCTTTGTAATACGAAAAGTGAAGATATCAGCAATCCTGCATCAAACGTTAGCCGTCCTTAACTAAACAACATTCAACATCTATTGGCAGATATGCATTCACATTGAAAAAGAAAAGTTAACTAAAAACAACAGAAATAAACTGACAAACAGGAACACATCTACAAGTACCCTTGTTTCTGTAGGTGTTTGTTGGGAACATTATATTTCACCCTCATTTCTGATTTCAAACATCACTGTGGGCGGCCATTATGGCTCAGGCCAAAGCTTTAATTAAAGCTGCCCAATCAGAGTGGAGATAAACTGGGATATAATTTGCTAGGTCCAGGTGCTATACATTCATCTAAACACCAGAAAAGATTTAGATCTTAGTTTAGCAGTCTTACCTAAATTAAATGAAAGACTATTTAAGATTTTAAGTTAAAACTAAAAACATTCAAATGAAAAAACAAAAGAACTTGATACTCCTTTCAAAGCTGGTTTACAGCTAAAAGATGGTCTATATTCTTCATTGTTTGTAATATCTCATTAATTCACGCTTACAATTTCATTACAGTCATGTCACCTATAGTAATTTTCAAAAGCTATAACAGCATTATTAATCCTCGTCAGTCAATACCACAGCTGAACAGTTACAAGGTCTGTTACATTTACATGTAAAGACAAACTATGCTGAGGAAACTCTGCTCAACATAAAATTGTTAGAATAAAGATATTCACAAGTTTCAAGTTACCTTTAATCTTTATCAAACCTTGTAAGGTCCAACTCCAGGACTTTGTATGGAGATTAATAAGCACTAAAAACAGGGGCCAGGAGAGTCTGGGAAAGGAGGGGGCAGAAACCTCTTATGAGGGGTCAGTCTAGCCTATTACCCCCTCAGATGGTACCTGTATTTTCCAGCAGAGTCTTGGGTGTGTTGGGTCGGTTAATGATCTCCACCAGCTGCTGTAGAACCATCGGGACATACGGCTGCATCTCAGAACCTGCATAGGAGACAAAATTATCAGATGACAAACCCTGGAGGGCCATAAGAATCATTTATGTCGTACAGTGGAGTGTAAATATGCGGGAAAGTCATGCATTTATACTGTGTGATAAGAAAACAATATGAAACGGCGACACTCACCCATTTGAATAGATATTTCTCCAATGGCCCATGTTGCATTGTTGCACACAGATATCAATTCTGGGTTCAGGTTCGTGCCCAAGATAGGCATGAAATTAGCTTGGGAAAAACAAATGCAAACGATGGTTTCAGAACCAGAAGATAAAGCAGTCAACAGAAATAGATTTAATTTGATACAGTGTCAGTAAATGTGTGTCACCACATACCAATGCAAGGTTTGACATGCTGAAAGCAGGCTTTGGTCAAATCTCCCAACAGGGCAAAGGAACTCTGTCGAACCTCTGGCATTTTATCCTGAGAAAATAAGAGAACCAAATATCATTGTTTTTGCAGCAGACAAAGCGGCAGCAGTTTTTGCAAGCCCTATACTATAACAAACATGCAAAAAATATATTACACTGAAATGCATTGTATTGATACCTTTAAAAATGAATTCATTAAAGGTATCTTTCCAATTACTGTTATTATGTGCTGAGCTTGTGGCAATGTATTAGGAGATTTCTTTTTCATAAAGGACATGAAATGCTGCCTTAGAATTTGACCAAAAAAAATCTTATGAGGCAGATTAGAAGTTGTCCACCTACAGCAGTGGTGTCAAACTCAGCTCCTGGAGCACCAGTGTCCTACTGAGTTTAGACTTAACTTTAATTAAACACTCCTGATCCAGCTAATTAAGGTCTTCAGGATTATTAGAAACATCCAGGCAGGTGTGCTGAAAGCTGGTTGGAGCAAAACTCTGCGGGACATTGGCCCTCAATGAGCTTGAGTTTGACACCCCTGACCTACAGTAGAATGCCTTGTAGGCATTTTTGGAACAAAAAAAATGCCTCTCAAATGTCTCTGGCTCTATGCTACAAAGCCTTGGTTTTGTATTTCTTTTGGGTACCTGCATGCACTGGTACATAAGAGTAAGAATGTTGCTACGGGCAACCAGTTGTTCTATGTTTCCGCCGAGACCCTCTGCTAATCCACTGAGCAGATCCAAAGCCACAATCATGAAATCTTTATCAGGAGCTTCATAGAACTCAGGCTGAGTCTGGTGGAGCTGTGAGAAAGAAAGAAATAGAGAACTTTATGTTTATGTTTAATAAATGTTTTATTAACATTTCAGTCAATAACTGAACGTAAGGCACCAATATTAGGCATCAGATATGCAAGTAATTGTTTAATGTGATAATATGCATTTTGTTTGTTTTGAATGATGCTTCAGTTTTCGACACAGTGTCGCTTTTGTCCATTAATCAGCTGATTGTATTACAATAAAATGACAGTATATTGTATGTGTTTGGAGTCTTACCACAGCTTGGGCCAGTGTTTTCTGGACCAGATTGACACAACGCTGGTAGACAGGTTCACAGTATGGCAGGAAGCCACTCTGAAGAGCGGTGGCCACAGATGAGAGACACTGCATGAAAAATGAAAGTACAATTAGACAGTCTAAATTCTGTACAGTAAAGAAACATACAGAATACACAGAATACAGAATAGATTTATTTACCTCCAGTAAGGGAAAGAGGTCTTTATCTTCATCTTTCAGCTGGTTCCATTTCTGAATCAATGGTGGCATCAACATCTGAATATATTCCTGCACCAGAGTACAGTTATGTGAATGTGTCTGAAAGATACAGGTTCACAAAATACACAAAGTGCTTGAGTGTTTGTGCAATTACTGGTTTATTCAGATGGTGGCCAACAGAGTCAGCCAGAGTCCCAATGGCATCGTAAAGGATGAGCAAGTTCTTGTGCTGGTATTTGCTGAAAGCAAAGACTAATGTGTCCAAAATATAAGCGAGATATGGCACCAGTTCTGTGCACGCCTCTTCCTCAAGGGTCGCAAAGGCACTAAAAATAGCAGGAAGGAATCTGATTACTAGGCAGACAAGTTGAGTGTTTTAATCGTTTAATTTCATAGGGTCTTAAACGAGGCATAATATTGCGACATATTCTCACCTGCAGGCAGCCTCTTGGACACGCTTGTTGCTGTCTAGTATGCGTTTGAGCAGTTCGGTCATGAGAGGTTTGAGGTAGGTGTCGGGGGGTTGACTCACCACCCAATGAGCATAACGACTCAGAGTCCAGCAGGTGATAGATCGAACCAGCGCCTTCTTATCAGACAGACACTGTACCAAATGAGGAATTAACTCGGGCAGGTAGGGGATCATCCCCTGCATACAGCCTATGGGGAGAGAGTCAGAGAGTGTGAGAATGAGTGAGAGACAGAGAAAAAAAGAGAGAGACGAGAAAAAGAGAGACAAAGAGAAAGAGAGAGACAAAGAAAAAGAGAGACAGACCAAGAAAAAGAGAGACATAGCTTGTCAGCAAAAAATATTCAGCAAGACAACACAAGATCATGTGGATTGGATGCAAGAAGATTATGATGAATAATCACAATCTGATGACAAATGAAGTTATGATGATTTTAAAGTCAGCTGTTTCACTGTTAAGTGAATCATAATGCATGTTTCAGGATGGTTTTTAAATACCTTCAGCAATGGCCCCCAGCACAAGTATGCCAGACTCTTTGATAAGCCACTCTGGATGGAAAAGCAGTTCCTTCAGCAGAGGAAGAATATGCAACAGCAAATCATCCCGGAAAACGTTTGCCAGAACATCCAGTGCAGCTGCAGAACATTTTCCTACACACACCCGAAAATATCATCACGACACATGCAAGTCAGTGGCTGGAAGAATTGTGTCAAGATTTAAACAGCATACAAAATCAAGAATTTGACATTTAAACACTCTCTTACTCAAGTTCCAGTCTGAGATAGTGTCATCATCATCCAAATCATCTTCATCGTCCTCATCTTCCTCAATGGAATCCCCACCCTCGTGTTGCTGGGCAACGGTACGTGAACGATGGAACCTCGGCCGAATGTCCTGCTCATTGTCTGGAATTGCTTCATCTTCCTCAACATCACCCTGAAAATGAGTAAAATAAAAGATTATTGAACATTTATAATGTTACTGACACTTAAGGCTAAAAACTATTTTAAAAATAGTTAGGCATGATGATGTGTTGACAGAGAGAATATATATAAGAGAGAGAGACTGACCTTCAGCAGGATTATGTCAATCTCAGAGTACTTCATTCCATTGACAAGTACTGGTGTCAATCTGCAGCAAAAACACAGATAACAGATAAAACTAAATAATCCAGATGATCTCTTCATTAACTTTGCAAAATTCCCATTTATCTCTAACCCTCTAATACTATAAACTTCAAGCTCAAAGTTTGTATTGAGAGACTTTTTTTTATAGTTTAATTTGCATCATTTAAGCAGCCTTGTCTGCTTAATCTAAATTGTGTTTATTAGATTTGAATGCATTTATGTTAAAGGATTTGCTGAGGTTTCTCAAATGAAACACTTTGCAGTTTGTAACGAAGGACTCACTTAGGCAGGTGTCCACACAGAACCTCCTTACACACAGGCTGCTCGGCAAGTGTAAGCCAGAACTCACAGGCTTCCAGAGCCACATTTTCATCCTGGTCCTGCGTCCTCTGCAACATGTACTAAAACACACGAAGAAAGAGGGGGATTGTGGGAAACTTGATGACAGTGTTACCACACAGCAATTCCACAAGAGGCTGCTGTTGCATCATTTCCTGGTGTCTCTTTGGCACCTCTGATAATAGAAATATTTATATTCAAAAAACATTTAAAACACATGATAATTTATAATAACTAATTCCTGCAGGGGACGGTACACACATAAGTAGCAGAGTTTTACATGTATTGTGTTAGATAAAGAGGTAATAATGAGAGGTGGTCTAACGTGGTCTAACCTCAATTATGTTGTGCATGTGAGGAAGGAGACGGTCTAGACGAACTTCTAAAAGCATGACTAAAGCTCGGCACACATTCTTCCTCACTTCTGGCTCCTCATCAGCTGCCAGGGCAAACAGGTTCTATGGCACACAGACACATGCACAGAACAATACAACATGCATGACCATCATAGCCTGATTAACATTTCAGTAACTGTAATGCCAAAAAAGAAGTTTTGAAAGTGGTCTGTTTTGGATGTGGTCTGCATACCTCAATGAATGGATCTATGTGCAGCATCAGGGCCTGTGTTCTACTGATGATGAACTGGTTCACGCAGGCAATAGCATGTGACCTACAACAGACCATAATCATATAAAACACATGTAATCAAGTCTTGGTTATAAAATTGCTTGGTGAACTGTTGTGGTCTAAAAAAAAAAAAACAATGTATTTGGGATGAACTAACTGAAGATCAGGAAAAGAATTGTTAGGAAATCAAAAGTGTGATTAGTCTCATGTCATTTATGGCCTAAGCAGGTGGCTCATAAACTAGTGGTTTCAATAAGCAAAGATGACAGATCTCATATCATGTTCTTTATCAGGAACCAGCTGAGCAACTGCTATTGAGATGAATGGAAACGGTAACATAGCTCTCTTCAGGTATTGTAGACCTTTTGAAGTAAGCCGTTTAAAAAGATGTGTTCCATCAGGAAACACAGGTTTGGACTGACATACCTGATTTTGGGGCTGCTGTGCTTGAAGAACTGGAGGAACTTGGGGATCATCACATTGAGTGGGCGGTCCAACATGTCACTGTCCAGGATCTCAGCAGAGTCCTCACAGATCTTTTGCAGTGCTCCGAAAGCCCCCTAAAACAACACTATAATTAATGTCTTCCTTTCACACACATAAAAAAAAAACTTACATTTTTAATCATTGGAACTCTTCCATATTAATCAACAAAGCTGTTCTAACAAGCCACGAGTGTCAGAGAGTGACAAGCCAACACTTTCAGTTGACAGATGCCCAAATCCTATTTTTTGGCATGAGATCCAGGTACTCCTGATTAAAAATCTAATGGAATGTATTTGCTGTTGCCTCAAGCTTAAAGCTGGTCCATTGATGCAAATTACAAGGATGCATGCACATTTAACACAGTGTAAACAGTCTTCCCTTTTTGAAGGCTGTGTTAATTTAAGCAAAACTGTAACCAATAATGGACACAGGTAATAACTGGTCACAAGCAATAACTCAAACCAGATCAAGATCTGATAAGATGCTTTTACACAAAAACGCCAGTACTGGAAATCCCCATCAACTGCTTTGTTACACTAGCCTTGTGCCACGCTTATTGTTGAGCACTGCCAACAGAATGTTTTCAACAGACATGCTCTCGACCATTCAAGAAGATTCAAAACATTCGGAGAACAATCCAAAATCCAAATCCTTAGGCAAAGGCCCCACCCTTGCACATCACACTCCCTCACAGACATTCCACCTGTAAGAAATCTAATCAGGTCACGAGCACAAACAGCGCCATGGCAACAAGCTGTCTGGCCTGGCGGTCGCCATGGCAACTGCATCCACTGTCAGCTTGCACTTGCTTGGAGACAGCACATTTTGAGTTGGAAAGCGGAGAGAAGGCAACACAAAAGAGGAAGCCTCCAGTCTTTTCAAGGTCAAAATAAACATACAAAGACTCAAGCTAACAAGGAGTGCGTTATTGTAGTGGAAATGTAGAGACACAGGCAACACATTACAGCAACGCATACTGTATCTTTAAAAATAAAATTTGACAATTAATGCAAAATTTACTGTTCAGATTGCTAGTATGTACAAACAATTCTACTTGATAGCATTCACATATTTACACTCGCAACATTAGTTATTATAATCGTGTTAATTTCTGTTCCACTGTGCTCAAATATCAGTCAATGTTGGGCGTGACCTCTTTCAGCCAATAAGCTTTGACTCATTAAAGGTCATGAACGTCTTATAACCGTGTCACCCAGATAACATGCCATCTCTGCATATTAAACCTATTAAAGAGTATAAACCCCACTCTACACCCAAGCTAAATAAAGTCATCACTAACATTCTGGAAATGACTGGGGTCTCTCAGCCAGGGTCTCCTCAGACTTCATATACAAATCAGACTGTGTGTTCCCTGGGATCTGAACCCATGACCTTGGCATCATGGCACATGAAGAGGGATAGCTTGTAATTTTCTTACTCAGCATGCCAGCGTGTCACGGTGTGCATGTGACTTTGGAAGCAGCTTACTGAAGTGTTACACTGATGCTAACTGCATTTTGTTCAGGGTCATAGACGCTACTATATATAGTTGCATATTCTTAATACATAGACAGCTCGCTGCATGAGGAATTGCCAATCATCATGTGGAGGCTGCGTGACATTCTCTGCATACACCCACCCAGTGTAACCTGACACGCACAATCCTGCAATGAGTCTGCGTCAATTAGCTTTACCAAAGCACAAAAATGTTACAAAAATATATTTAAAATTAGGGCTGTCAGTTTAACTTTACTTAGTGTAATTAATTATAAAGAAATAACATGTTGTAATAGGTAGTAATTAAACTTTTCCACTGACATACCATACAGGTAAATATTATAAAGAATTTACTATAATCAGACCAATTCAAGTTTGCTACTTGAATGCAAAAGCATGTTTAGTCAAACCCTGGCTGCTGATACACACAATTTACCTCACTAAACCACACTCACAGAAAGCAAGTGGAGAACTTTACACGACATGTTCTTACATTTAAAAACAGATCGATCTCATAATACAGGTTTTTTTAACATGTGGGTGCTTTTTGTTGCATTAATTCACTGTCACAATAAGTCACAATAAGTAATGAATTTAATCTTATTTTCTTCCAGTCAATTTTTTTAAAGAATTGACAGCCCTATGTCAAATTTAAGATACAGTGTGTAAACTTTAAAGTCTAAATTAGTCCACTGTCTAATCACATGTCTGTGATTAGTTGATCACATCTGATCTCCACGGCAGAAAATAACTGACCTCAATCTGTGCTAACAAGCCTGCTCAGCAAGACTGTTGTGGTCACAGAACCACCGCACCGTGTACGCTCAGAGTTGCCCTGTTTATGTTTGGATGTGTGGAACAGAATTTACTTCATTAGTGCATAAATGTAGCATGCCAGGTGTGTGTTTATCAGGGCTCGTGGTCTTGCACGTTTGCTTAATCCCAATACAATCGCCAACGAGTTGCAGAACATTTAAGCTACTCTCACACAAGCCCAGCAGTTCTTAAGCTTACAATGCACCTGTCCTAAATACAGACCAAACCTTAAATATGCAAACTTTCAACACTGGAGACAATGTGTGTCAACAAAGAAGAGATTAGTTTGTGTATCAGTATGACAGACCACCATTGTTAAAATGCCTCCATGCTTTACAAGTCCAAGATTTGACTTGTTTTTACTATGAAGTAGAAAAAACTATTTGTCATTAATGTGTTGGTTTTATGATCATTAAATTTTGACATTACAAAAACTGTGATTTATATATAATCTTAAACAAAACATTACAACCAAACAAGCAAACCAATAACAGACCAACTAAATCAATGACAGATTTAAAAATGCCACAGGCCATTTTAATGAGCAAAAACTGCACTATGAACAGCCAAGAAAATTACGTATATTCCATTCATGTGGAAGTTACGCAGAGATGACGCCCTGTAGAGGTATGTAGCCCTAACAAGTGTAACAGCAACAGTTGAGAGCTTATATAATGAAGCCTTAGAACTGAGTGTTAGACTATGAGTCATCGTCCATTCATCATCTTATAGCTTCACTTTAGAAGCCAGAAAGAAAACGACATGATGTGTTTGATGAGAAGAAACACAGAGAGAATAAAGAGACTTCAGCAGCAGATCACAGGCTGTTACACCTGGTATTATGATCTGTATTAATACATTTATACGTGGCAGTAAAATAAGTCTTCAGTGATGATCTCTGGTTTCATGAATACATGCATTACTCACCATGTTAGTATAATAATGCATGTTAATATAGCACGAAAACGTAAATATAGTCTGAAACAATTGTTTGTAGCCCAATGGTTGAATGAGAGTGAGTAGGCAATTCTTCACTGCTGTCTGGGATGCATCACAATGTATTAGCTCCTACACTACAAATATAATACGGTCACATGAGTTTTTTCACCTGCTCCGAATGTGTTTTTGTGACCCTATTGTGACCCTAAGAAAAAGTTTGGAAGTGTGTGTGTCTTACTTCACAAGTGTTATAATCCTCTGAGTCCAGCAGCAAACACAGTTTAGGCAGAAGTTCTGGCCAGTTCTGTAACTCTCCCTTAGAGGCTATTGTTGTGATCAAAATACCTGAGGAACAGAAAGAGTCAATGTAGGACATCTTCAGAATATGAATTAGACTGAGGCTTTTACAAAGCAACCATCAAAAACTACTTTCTCCAACAAACATCAGGCAAATTTAAGAACAACACAGCACAATATGAAAAAAATATTTTTATTTAACTACACTGTTTTTTGTGACAAAAATAATAAAATAAAAAAGGTGAAATTCTACACTTTATGGCATGATCTGAGAGCTGCTGGGTAACCATAGAAACAAACACTTTACGTCCCTCTTCACAGTCTAATCAGACTAATTCCAGATGCTCCTGGTTTACCGCATAAATCAATAATCAGCCTACACTAACAAAAACAAAGCAATACACAGACCCAAAGACATAATACAGCTTATGCCATGGCTCAAAGCCAGACTATAAATGCACTGCCGGTTCATACTCACCCACAGTGGCTCTAATGAGGGGTGAGGAGTCTCCGATGTTCTGCAGACACTCATTTTTGATGAAGTCAGAGACGCCGTTTGGGAAGTTCTGGTAATGGGCCTTAACATTGTTCTTAAGAATGAGGCCACTGAGAGAGCGAGTGGGCTCATCTATGTGCAAGAGAGAGAGAGGATAAAAGAGCTTTCAGACTGTGTGTAAAACAGGGTACAATTCATGACCAGCCTTACAACAAACAAACAACTGGTTTGATGGATGCTTAATAAAGGACTTCTGTTTGTTCTGTTTTATAGATCTTATCTTGTTAGTTTAAATACCAAAGAGGGTATAATTTTGATGAACGAACCCATTTGCCATTTCTACACACATTCTGTGATGGGAGGTCAGACCAAGGACACAGGTTCGAAAGGTCACTTCAGCTAATCTCGCTGTGCATTTGACAGATTACCATAGACCTGAAGTCACGCCAGCAGTGATGGCATTGAAAGTTACAGGCGAGACTGATCAGTCTCTAAAACTAAGTTAAACTATAAACTACTAACTAAACTATTATATAGTTGTTTGCTTGGTTCAACTTCTTTCTCTTCTATCAATCCAACCTTTCAAGAGATGCAATATAAAATTCCCTCTTAATATATAACACTTCCCTCAAGCTGTCATGGCAGACCTCATAAATGGCAACAAATAACCACACGGCAGATCAACAGCAGGCAATTTCCTGCATCTCCTAGCACTGCCTCCAAAAACAAGATGTGTCCATGTACAAACAAAAGGATATAATATTCAGCGCAGGTACTACAAACAAACACTAGTGTGGTTACCAATAGGCTTCAAAATGAAAGAGACCCAGCTTACCTTCTGTCTTTAGCTTTGTGAGCACAAATATCAAGTAGTTGTTGAAGTCTGGGTATTGATTGAGCTGCTCAAGTTTCTGTGGTGGGCATTAAGGAAGACCATGCAAACCACAGAACAGCCTATAATGCAAACAGCAGGGGCAGCGTGTTTTAAAGCACGTATTTTATTGACTGCCATCTAAGCGCTTGTTCCTTACAGCACATGTATTATTACAACAATCAACCTATAAATATATTAGGCAAACATGTCTAATCAAAGTATGAAATAAAACGTGTGTGAATATAGCATCCAGTAAAGTAAAAATGAACATCGACTGGTTTTATGAGACTTAAAGTAAATTAGACTGGGAACAATAGACAGTGGATCGTTTGTTTTTAACAAAAACTATATACACGTGAAGGCATCAATTAATTGGCATTTGAGACTAAAAACATACACCAAATGTCTAAATAAAAATGATATGTGCAATAATGTATCAACCGAACTGGCATCGCTAATTTCAAATGTATTTGTTTGAGTTGCATGCGATTATATAAATATCGTGACAACAATACTCGCACCACTGCAGCTGGAGGTCCGTCTGATCACAGTGTCTGTGTCTCGATAACTATTGAGCAACCTACCTAGACAGCAGTTCTGAGCAACCTTCGTCCAATAAATGCCATCTAAGTAGGCAGCTCGCTATGTTTTGAGACCCAGCCGCGGTGTTCGTTAGATGATTGTTTATAAATAAACACAGTGAAGATGTTACGGTCATATGTGTGTTGTAGGGGGATGACAGCAGATGGACCCGCTATCTCACTCAAAGCTCAAGTTATTCCCTCTCCAAATGACAGACAGCGATACACACACTCACACTATACAGTCACCACATTAATCGAAGTAAAATATAGACATCCTTAATAAAACAGTCCAGATCACCGTTACAAATATCAAGTACGAGTAGCGTATAAGATAAATCACAGGCCAACTCCTGAAACTTCGCCATCACACCTCCACAGTCCTTTAATACTCGATTGTTAGTGATGTAAAGGATACTTGTTGGACGGATCGTTGTGTGGATGTGTCGGGGGATTGTGATTCCTTGAGCAGCTGTAGGATCTGCTGAAGTCCCTGTTCGTCGGGTTTCCACTGGCACTCCATCTTGTGTGGCAGGAGTCTCTCTGTGTATGCCCAGACCTACAGATCTACACCCGTTCAAAGCAAAAACGGCCTCCACCTTGACCTTCAGCCTTAAGGCCGATGGCGATTAGGCGGAAGAAGAAAAAAGAAGCTTCTGCGAATATTTGCGTCGGATGAATTCGCCTGAAAACGCGCGTGTCTAGTGGCTTTGGGTTGCTGGTAACGCTAAGCTAGTTCACATACATGGACTCGGTCTGGTCTGGATCACCACACATCTACAGCGATAAGCCTCTGTATAGCGTTGTCCAGGTCCTAGCGCCCGTTGATATCCTGCTTGACGGTTGGGCTGGGAAAGGACAGCCGTATATATAACCCCTGTTAGAAAGGGTTGCTAGCCCGGCTAGCTCAGTCGGTAGAGCATGAGACTCTTAATCTCAGGGTCGTGGGTTCGAGCCCCACGTTGGGCGAGTGCTTTTTATTTTTTTTAACACGGATGATGTTTGTTGTATCAATAGTTGTTCTTCAACAAACAACGCAAGGAGGTAACGAATTGTATAAATAAACTACAATGATCCAAAAGTGAATTATTCAAAAATGCCAAAATGCAGAATTACAGACAAAACACAAAAGAACAAAATACACTATGTATGAAGAGGGGTTGCTGTAAAGCTTGAGAGACCCTTATAAAGTAATTTAAAATATATAGTAATTATTTGCTAGGAAACTATATATTTATATATAAACTATTTACTATATATTTGCTATATTTGTATTTAAATGGAAATAATAAGGATTAATGTACAACTTTAAAGATTGTATATAAATAAAAACTTTGAACAGTCACAACCCATGAGCAATTTAATGTTCTACTCTGAGGTATGAATAGTAACAATATTTAAATACCAATATGTTTATGTTCAATTTTGTGCATGTGACTTTCTGGTCTTGTACAAAAAGACATCAACCTCTGATCTTCAAACAAAACATAATTCCATTTGTTTATTTATTAAATGCTATAAAGCATTATATACAATACCACTGATTGTCAGTGTTTATTAACAATGTGTTGTGTATTACTGATAAACATGAGTATGACAACTAATAATTTGAGAAAATTATAAGGGTTGACAGCTGTCACCTGCATGTTTTACTGCTCTATTAGCAAACCTCCATAATAAATATTCTTCAGAAATGTCCCCAAGACATGCAAGATCCTAAATTAGAGGAGCATCACATTTTAAAATGACTCTCAAGTCATCTTTAGTTGGATCAATACCAAAGGAGGTAGATGATGCCAAAGCGTTCAATTGGATTTGACATGATGGGGCTGTGTCTTCAGAACATACAGATTATCATACAGAATCTTTACTCCTAAAACAGTGCACACTAAAGCTGAGACTCTTGTTCTGTGTTCACTCTGACAGCAGTGTAGACCGTAGAGGTCTAAGAGTTCTCCGGCTGGTTTTCCTTTCCTGCTCCAATATTCCCCGAGGCCTCCTCTTTCCCAGGGGAGTGTGACACAGGAAATCATCCAGGGTCTGTTCTGTGATCTGGCCAGCCTCCTGTAACCGTCTCACCACCTGCTCCACATTTCCCTCCCATAGCCCATTAGCACTCTTCATCCTCAGCACATTAACCTTAGAGAACAGAGAGGAGCAGAAGACAACACAAAAAGAGAGACAGAAAACAGAAAGCCATGAAAACATGCTCTGCAATCTATGGTTTATTTTTATTTGTGCCTTTTATGAAAAAGAAAAACTGAGAAGTTGAGGATCTGGGGTGCCATCAATATTTCCTTAAATGGATATTTATTTTGATACACACCACCAGTTAAAAACCTTTGACACACATGACTGAATTTGATGTTTCCCATGATCTTAAAATAGATTTAATCTGAAGGCTTATGCTGATAAAATCTTGTTTTGCTGACAAATACAAATTGTACAATTGTAAAGTTGGACCAGATAGTGAAAAAAAAGTAGTTGACAAATGTCCAGTAAGCATGGGAAGCATGCTTTTAAAAAGCATCCCAGGAGGATAGCTCATGATATCCACATTATACAAAGCTTTAATCTAGACAAAAGATGGCTTTAAAGAAGTTAAAATATAAGATGGTTTTGATTTACCATTTTTGGTCACTGCATAGCCTTGATGACCTTCCATTTCGTTTTTAGACAGTAGTGATAAAAAACAGGCTCTGTTGCCACTGTCCATACTAGTAATGTATTGCAGTTCTAATAGTAGTTCATATCTCACCACTTCCTGAGAAAATTCTGGTTTCTTCACAAATACTGGAGTCTTTGACACCAGGGCTGTTGTAAGGGCATAGATTGCATCTTTTATGGATCCTGACATAGCCAATATAAGAACCTAGATATAAAGTTTCATATTTACACATTTTAAGCTCTCTTTCAAGCCTTCATTTAGATATAAACAACATAGATATCACACATAAACAAACTTACCTTTAGATTCTGGCACAGTCGACTGTCTGTGCACATGATCTGAGAGTAGATTTTCTGGGCTCTCTCCACATCATTCTAATATATACAAAGCTTAAGTGTAAAGCAAGGGATAAACGCTCCACCAATTAATCAAATTGTGAGATTATTTAGTCATTTTTTCAGCATTGTGGCATAATGATAATTTTACAACTAAAAGAAACCATTACACTCATCTTGGATAAAGTAAATGGAGTTCGAACTTTATATTCATCCTATAATTTTAAATTGGATGTTGGTATTTCAGTCAGCCTACCTGTCTGAGAGCAAGTGCAACTGCAAAGCAATAAGCATGTCGAGGGATGAGGCTGCCTTTTGTCTGACCTTCCTCCAGTAAAGCCAGACATATATGATATGACTTTGAAGTGTTCTACCAATCACATGACACAAGAACAAATGAGTACACAGTTACAAACAATGCAACAATAAATAAAAAACAGGAATGCATGTAAATTCTGTCATAATTTATGCAAAATGTATCTTATCTGACATGGAAGAAAGTAAGTCATATAGGTTTATACAAAAACACACACGGTTGAAGGTAACAAGTGTACCAGTGCAGTACCAGTGCAAGGCATTGGTACTTTTCCCAAAACAAAGCATTCAAGCCCTTACCAGTTTGTAGCATGTGGCAAAAGCTAGTGTGTAAGTGTCTTTGTTGAATGGCACTCCTTGGGTTTTCATTTTCCCCACCACCTCTAGAGCACCTGGAGATACAGTGTGCACATACACTGACCCACACTAAACTGAAACCATTTTAACAACAGACTGACTTGAAATGGAGACAATATAATGGAGATACAGGGTGAAGATACATACTGTCATAGCATCCTTTATTGAAAAGCATGTCAATGGCAATATTGAAGGATGTGGAATCTGAAAAGAATCCTTTAAGAGCCTATGCAAGAAAAAAAACACAAATGTTAATCTTCTTAGGACAATCTAGGCCACTCCATAGTCTATCAACTACTGGTCATCTAGAAATGCAATGCTTTTAAACGTGTGATCATGTGCAAGTACCGGATCCATCAATGTTGTGGCTGCAAGCTCCTCTAACCCCAGCTCATAGCATAACCTCATAAAAAGAGGACCAAACCTAAATTCCCCAAAAGCCATGTTGCGATTCTCATTATGGTACCTGCCAACAAATAAAACAAATATAATAATATTAAGCAAGGTTGTTTCCATTTGTATTTTAATCTTTTCACCATTATTTAGCATTCAGGTGAATGCAATTAATAGATAAAAAGACATTATATCATTGTTATGTAAAGAGTACTTTAAGGTCTTAGTGGGAAATAATGCAGATGAGGCAAATTCCTACCTGTAAATAGCATCTCTTGCTATGATAACATCTTCGGCAGATTGGCACAAGTGCAATACAAGTTTCAGTTCATCTTTCAAGATAAGCTCATTTTTCTCCATTTTCTGATTTACCATATCAAAATAATAACCTGTAAAAAGAAGACATTTACTCCAATAGGTGAAGTTACATTTTGAGTTCTGTTCTTGTTATAAGAATGAAACTCTTGATACTGAGGCATTAAAGTCATGGCAAATGACACCTGCCTTTTGATCCTGACACTTGATGGGCGACAGCAAGTTTCCTCTGCTGAAAATCCTGCAGTTTCACCACATCTTCTGACAACAGATAGCGTCTGGCTGAAATGAGTGACATATGATTGTTCTTTAAGTTCTTCTTCCATACAAAGAATGTTATTTTTTATAACCATATACATTTTCATCAGAGAGGACAGAAGCTAATAATAGCTTTAGAGCATGTCAAGTACAACTTAATGCAAGTGCATAACGTATAGTATAATAGCACTTTTTATTGACTTTAAGTTTAGTATGACATTGGCCCTGGACTCTTAGGGTGACTTACTATTGGAGGT
Source organism: Ambastaia sidthimunki (assembly GCA_036877625.1). Classification (NCBI taxonomy): domain Eukaryota; kingdom Metazoa; phylum Chordata; class Actinopteri; order Cypriniformes; family Botiidae; genus Ambastaia; species Ambastaia sidthimunki. Next base: position 16,980 of record JAZGTK010000431.1, read on the forward strand.
CTGTACTATTAAAGCTTTACCAAACAAAAAAAAATCAGACAAGCATTATGCGGTTACATACCTCCATCTCGACATTTCAAGCAGTCTGACTGCAGGGCTACTCTGAGGACCGCTACTCTTGATGCATCGGTTAGTATAATGCGAACACAAGTGTTCAGTCCCCTCAGCGCCATGTCTGAGCACAACTCACCCGAGTGTTACAGTGTAAACTGTCTTTCACTCCAGTAAAAACTAACAAATATTTGAACATGTTGAATTGTTAGATTTTTTTCACCGAATAACAAACGTTAATAAATTAAAGTCACATTTCAAATGCTATCCTGTATCAGCGATACAAATAAATAAAAAATTCTGATATTAAACCTGGCACCCCCATTTTAGGTAAATATGGTACATTCCAATATGGCGTTCTCCTGTTAATAAGTATGTTTACATTATATTACTTTTCTTAACAGTCAATTGATTTATTCATTAAATATTTTGACAGTGATTGTAAAAGCAAAAGTTTTTTATTTTAATGTAAATCCTAATGTAATCTTAATGTATGTTATATTTACACGGTGTAATTGCACCACATACATGCAATGAATGCATTGGAATCACCAGATGGCGCTACTAGAGACTAAACAGGTTTAGGCGTAAGTATTTTCTTTTATTTTCTTTATTTTGCCTAAAAATATATATTTTAATTGAATACAAGCATTCGGTAGTGTTAACAGGTTACATGTTTTAAAAGGCTCTCTCTCTCTCTTTAATTGCATTCTCAAATTCAATGGTTGTTTGGATATGAGAACTGTTGTAGGCTATACGTTTACCTGTCAGAGACAGGGTATATAGTTTTGTATAGACATTTGTATAGTACATTTTTAGATTCTCTTTAGCACTTTAATGTCAGCGGGGATGTGTTCTTATAAAAGCAAAAGCTATTGGATTGGAAAAGGCAAAATCTTGTGCAAACACTTCCCATCTGCTCTAACCACACAGTAGAAAATAATCAATTATCAACTGGATAATTGCCCAGCTTCTTTTCTCTGCAGATTGAAAGGCCTTTACTAATGGTGTTGAGAAAGAGTTTTCTTAGTGCATATACCACAATAATGCATCTTGCATGTGACAAAATGTTGAGTGGAAAGAGGTTGAGTGGAAAAGTGGCTTTTTTTCTTTTGGGAGAAATAATGGGAGGATAATTACTTTTGAAGCCCCTATAGATGATTGGATGCGAGAAAGAAGTTGACACTTTATTGCCACACCTTACATACTGTAGTGGGAGGTACTGATAGCACACTTTACAGTGGGGAAACTTTTTTTATTCAAGATGGAGGGAAAGATGTTTGTATGTTAGTGTGTGTATGTTTGGGTAGTAGGTATGTGTGTCTAAATAGGTTGTGTGATACATGCCAGAGTTGACAGTAAGAGAATAATTACCAGTTATATCAAGGCTCTTGCATGATCCTGGTGGGTCTCTGTTGAGCGTTTCCTTAGTAACAGCACCTCACCCCGGTCAGCTGAGATTCTCTGTAACCCAAGTGGATGTTAACTCCCATGTGCACTAGATTACTGATGAGATCCAAGGTCAAGGTGTTCAAGTAAAATATTGCATTTGTATGAACAGAATAACATGGCAAATAAGGTAAATTTACAGTATGTCTGTTGTCGTAAATAATGTTTTTTTATAAATAATATGTTGTTGTTTTTTTAAATAGAGCTTTGGCCTTGCTATTGCTTTGCCATGCTGTGTGTTTAAATAAATGTATTTAAACCTGTAAAACAATGTCCAGAGCTGATCTAAAGTCAGTCTTTTTTAGATTTAACCCATCTGACCTGCATTGATCTGATGACATCATGCTCAGATACATAAAAGTAATTGCATGCTGTGACCCAGACTTCTCACTTTGAGCTTCAGCCAAAGTTATTTAACTGGCACTTTGCCGCTAGACATTTCCATTTTGATTTAACGCTATGGTTCTGTTTGGGTTTGAAAAATGCCTGCAGTGCCCAAGTCATCATTAGTTAGTGTCCTTTGTGGCACTGGTGGCATGGTAGACTGCCTAACCCTGAACAGTGACCAGTCTGTAGTCCACTCATAGTGCTGTATATGTATTAATCTAGCATGATAGGTAAATACAATATGCACACATTTCATTTGTTAATAAATCACATAATCTTCTAATGTTCCTGACTGAATATTTTTTTTAATTTGACCAGAGGCACATCTCTAACCAGAATCCCTCTGGAACACAATCCCTTGAGCTCAGGTCTGTTTTGTAGCCAATTAAACTCTCAGATATGCTCGTGTGCAACTACAAAGGCAATCACATGCTTTCCACCCAAACATGAATCACATTTTGTGTAGTGTATCAACTATAATAAAGAACACAACATTTTTTCCACAAAATTATTTATTGTGGACTCATTTTCCCTCTTTTTAATTTTAGTTCCCTTTACATCAAACACCCCAGTGCTGGGAGAAGATTTCTCACACAAACATCAGAAAAACCAAAAATTAATACTTCCACTTGAGACTATCCTCTACTCTAGATATAGGATTAGGAATGGAAAGAGAAAAGATGTAAGTTCACAAGATATAGATATATTTCATACACAAATGCAGACATATTCTTACTAGCACCCGAAGGTGTAAGCGAGAAGAGGCAGAGACTGGGAGGGTTTGAGAGTAAATGGGAATTAGAGAAGAGATACTGTAGACTAGTGTGGCAGATAAACAGTGCACTTTGCTGAAGCTTGTGGTTAAAAGTCTATTGCCAGTTGCTGCTGTTATTGTAGAATTAAGACATCCCAGTTTTTAGTTGTGAACTGTGATGGCTGAGATATTTTATCTCATCGCAAGTGTACTATAATCTTAAAGTGAACTGAGCACAATAACACCAAATTCACAGTTTTTTATGTGTTGTTGTCTTATGTTTCAACCAATTATGGCTGTGAAAGAGTTTCACAACTTGTCACAATTGCTTGACTTATATTTCCCCCCGTGTGTTAAGTTGAAACAGACTGTGTGAAGTCTGTCCAGTATACTGTGGTTGCGCCATGAATTGATGATTGAATTTCAAATCTCATTGACCTTCATTAAGATGTTGAACCTTTCAAGACGATGTAGCTATTGATTAAAAGTGACAATAAACATACAATAAACATAATCCAAGGTCATGATTCTACCATTATGAATTATTTCAGTCACATCCTTACGATTTGTTGGCAGTAAAGAGTGAGTTGTCCCTCTCAGTGAAAGCAGAAAAATGTGACGTATACAGTAATGTATTACACATGCATAAATCATCCCATCGCTCACCCTGTCACCTAGCTATTTATAATTATAGTACCTAGTAGTAGTGCCTTTTATAAAAGATTCCTAAGGAGAGAAACATCTTCAGTTTTTCCAACTTTCAATGCATCACAATCCTGATGACAAAGTTAACAAGAAAATTACAATTATAAATGGAAGATTCAATTTATAATGGATTATACATTTAAATTTAGACCAATCTATTTGGAGTAAACAATAGTTATTAAAGAGAAACAAAAACAATTGTCAATTTCATAATCAGCCGCATAGGAATGACCAACTAGCAAATTTCAAAATCATAAATACAGCAGTAATATCACTTAATTGAAATACAAAAACAAAAAAAAACATAATGTGTGCAAAAAATAAGCAGCAATTTTTGGTGTTTAAACATTTCATTTTTGAACAAATAAAACAAATAAAAATGCTAGACATGAATGCTATGAATAATTCATATCTATTACAGTGGTGACAGTACACAACTAGTACTTTTTTTGCCGAGGTATGAGATGAATGTTTACTGTAGCCTTAAGGTTTTTATGCACAGCTTAAGCTATTTACTGTTTTCTCAGACATTATTTCCTCTGGTTAGACACTTATACTATTGCATGTAATTGCAAAGGTAGCAAGCTTCACATTCATATTTTATGCAAATATTACACTCAGTGTTGCTGTTGTTTTATGTAGCGTTTGCATCATATGATATATGCAATGTGTTTCGAGCCTTAGTGACTGTGGATCATACACGCAATTTAATTGTTTTCATATTAAGTGCATTATATTTATTGTACATTCAGTTGAACCTTCTAAGGCATCAAAACAATCCCTCAACCTTTGGCGTAAACATTAGCATTATACTGTATATGGAGTTATTTTGCGGTGAAGTGATCCGTTATAGTTGTTGTTAAATCAGTATTATTTTGTTGTTAATTGTATTTGCACTTAAAGTATGTGTGTTTCAGTGTTTATTCACTGACTTTGTATTTGGTCAGATGTTCAGTTTGCTCTAAGTAGCTCTGTAAGTGTGTTTGTGTGTATGTGTGTGTGATACACAGTGTGGTTAACAAAACCTAATTATATCATTTATTTTTACCCCAATTTTTTTTTTACAGTCTGAGACCCTAAACGCTATTAGATAATTCTATTGAGAAACATATTAAGTACTGATTTATGGAATGTGAGCCAAATTTTGTTTTAGTGATAATGTTGGGTAGGTTTTCCAGTTGTTTTGTTCTCTAGCATATATTGGGTACAATAGCTTGATAATCACAATCACAGCTCAATCTTACATGCAGGAAAAGACTCATCTTGCATGACCACAGTGCTGCTGCTTGCCAAAACCATAATGTTCATATCTTGCTGTTTCTCGTGGGTTTCCTGATACCACTCCCTCATAACTTCTGTATCATGGGTTGGAATCAGTGTGACCTAGAGTGATGAGAAAATTCATACAAATTACATATCTAGCATCTTTGCATGGCAGACAACACTTATTTGAAGCAACACACTAGAGAATTATAAGTTAGACCATTATATTAAATGGATATATTAAATATTATATTAAATATTTAATTGTAATACAGTACCTGCATATTATTTCCCCACTGGCTCTTTCCTTCTAACAGAGCATCCAGGACTGCCTTACTGGGCTCCTGTGCTGTTTGATCATTACCACTGACTACATAATAGGAGGATCGAATCTGTTTAAAGAACTCGGCATTCACATTCTTGGCATTACAGTGATTTGGGATGTAAACTAAGTCCATATACATTGGAGGACAATTAGGTACTGACATTCCACTGCTGGCCTTTGTGCTTCCTAATAAAACAGTAAAAATAATAGTAAATTTGTGTTGACATAGTAAAATTCTGTAAAAATTGTAAACACGTTGACTATTGCATATGTAAAACTAGGGTTACCTGATGTGTTAGTTTTCACTCCCCTTGATGCAGATGTATTAGTAGCATTTTTGGCATCTTTTTCCTCTGTAGTCTTTTTTGGAGAGGATGTTTTCAGCTCTTTAATGGCACTTGTTTTTGACATGCTCTTTGTTGTAGATGACTTGGTTTTGTTGCTGATTTTGTTCTTTTTTGGCTTCCCTCCCTCCTCTTTTTGAGATGCTTCCTCAGCTTTAAGGACCTCTGGATCCATCATTGAGACATCAGGATGTGGAGGAGCAGGAGCAGGGTCTCTGGGTGTGACCGGAGGTGGGTCAGCATGGCGATAAGTGAGAGTCCTATCTGTTGGTAGTGTTTCTGAGTCATCCTCAGAGTCAATATTTGCATCTGCAGTTATTGATGGGCACTCCTCAGTACCAGGAGGAACATCAGAGTCAGTCTGAGAGGGTGCTGATTCACTTACAGAGGTTGGTGGAGTTTCTTCACACTGCTTGCTTTGCAGTTTCCCTCCAGATGGAGGTGGCCCTCCCCCAGACTTAGCAAGCGGCTTTTCCTCCTCCAGAGGTTTTTCCTCATTCATGAAGTACTCAAGAGGGTTAGGGTTTATAAATGAGGGAGAAAGCTCAGTCTTTGGATGTCTGTATTCACAGGAGGTCACCAGGCACAAGTCCACATCTGCCCGTGACTGAGAAAAGCTTTGTTTTGAAGTATCTGACCCCTGAGCTCCACCATCACAATTCTTAGTAGATTTACTATATTGTGAGGTAGAGAAATAGGATGTACAGCTGCTAGAAAATTTCTCCTGAGTCTCTGTCTCATTGGAGGGTGAAAATTGGGATGGAGATACTTTAGGACTGGTGGGGGATTTTGAGTCTGTAAAGGGATTGGTCCCTAGACTGAGTTTGGGCTCATCTGCCTTCTGTGATAAACAAGAAGATACAGCAGGAGATGAGGGTGACACAGCCTTGGAAGTCTTCTCTAGATTTTGTTGTGTGTCCTCAGTTTTATGCATACTACTCTCATCGCAAACTGAGATGGGGCTTGTTTTATCTTTGTCTGGTCCACCTAAAACAAGAGATGAGTCAGGGGACAAAGGGGATTGATTGCGGGGTGATGGTTTTGGAATTACAGATTCTGAGAAAGGACCAGCATTTGGGGATATTTCTCTTGGCTCCCCAATTTGGGAAGGTGTTGTAACTGATGGGGTGGACTGAGAGGCTTCTGAAGGGGAAGCAGAAGCAACCTGGCCACTATAAGACTCTTTGAAAAGCATTGGCTTCTCTCCCACACCCCTAGGCTTATGCTGTTCTCCCATAAGACCTGTTCCATCTGAGGGACTGTAATCAACTTCTGTTGGGCCATTTTCAGTGGTTGTACGCTGAATTTCTCCTACAGACAGATGATCTGGTGTCTGTTTGCTAAAATCCAATGCAAATGAGTGATCTGGGGATTCCTGTTTACACTCAACTGACATGGACTGCTCAGGGCCTTTAGTTTCCTGTTGTGGCATCAATATGCCTGTATTTGGGGAAGCATCAGGGGAGACTAACATAGGCTGAGGACTACCGTCCTTGAATGGTGAGACTTCTGCTTCTTGCATTGTGGTTAGAGTCTGAACAACAGAGACATCTACCTCTGTGGAATGAGATGAGCCCATTTCAGCATGTAGTGATGAGGAGACATCATCAGTTGTGGGTTCTGGTACAGAGCTTGTTGCAAGTGATGTTGTTGAGGCAGAGGCAATGTGAGAAAGCATATCTTCTGCAATGACCTCATCAACTGGAGTTCCAGACTTATCAGATGTGGTCCTCTCAGATATAGACATTTTACTGTCTTTGAATGTTCCAAAAGGATTTGTTTCAGATAGATTTTCTACATTAGCTGGTGTCAGTGAAGTTGCACCTGAAAAGCTATTGTCAATTGCTGACTTTATATCATTATTGTCAGATTTGTGGTCAAGCTCAAAATGTGACTTTTCTTCCTTGATTGAGTTAGTTTCATGACAAGGTGATTGGTCTTTTTCTTCTTGTGAAATGGGCACTGCTTCATCAATAGGACTTGCCTCTCTGGGAGAGTATTCTTTATCACTTGTGATATCAACAATAATGGGACCCTGGGAAATTAAGGTTTCCTCTGATGGCAAAATGCCAGCTTTCTCCTCCGCTGGAGATTGATAGTAAGGTGTATGACCTGAGGACTGAGGAGAGAAAGGGCCCTCTAATGTTTTCTCATCTGGACTGTATGAGTCCATTCCTTTTGACATTCCTGCAAATGTGGTGCCCAGCTCAATTGGGGAAGACACACCTGTATGAACATGATCAATGATTATATTTTGGTCACCAGATGGTGACCTGACAAAAGGCATTGTTGTAGTGGTAAGTCTGTCTGAAGCAAAAGAGAATTTGTCTTTATACTCCTGGCCAGATTTGTCTTCCTCTAGTGAGGATGGTGGTGAAATGGTGGAAGCTGATGCATGATAATCATGCCCCTCAGTTGCATCACTCTTTGAGTGATCCAGCTCAGGAAGATCTTGAAGAGGTGAGAGCGTCTTTCGTTCTTGATCTGTAGTAATACCATACTTAACAAAATCTTGGGAGGGAGAATCCTCATTTGTTGTCTCATCACTCATCACATCTCTTGGAGTTGACATTTCATCCATAGGAGTTGGAACGCTTGAGATCTCAATCGTAGACTGAGTGTGTCCAGATGTGGTATATTCTTCTGGAGGCTCATCTCGATTTTCATCATCAGAGGCAGCCTCACTTTCTGAACCTGCTGGCAGGGTTTCATCATGAATAGAAACAGTGGGAGAGACAGGTGCAGAGAGCTTTGGTGGTGTGGTTACATCTAAACTCTGCTCCTTAGTTTGTTTGTCATGTCTATATTGTGGTTCTCCTGTGCTATAATCTAATCTTTCCTTGGCTTCCTTCTTCCCCTGCCCATCATCTTTCAAATGAGCTACTAGTCTTTCCAGTTCATCCACTTCCTCTATATCTCCCTTTTCTTCATAGTCCCCTGTCTCAGATGACTCTTCCAGCCCTGTTCCCTCATCTTCAAATTTTTCACTGGTGACATTGCTTTTTTGATTGGGTTCTAGATCCCCCGGAGTACCTCCACATTCCTCCTCAGCTTCTGTGGTTGCTATTCCTTCATCTAGGGACTCTACAGCTTCTGGAGACTCTTTGCAAATAATTATTTCTTCATGCTTGATTATCTCTTCTTGATCAGAATCTTCTATTTTGGTCTGAGATAGGATTTCATTATCTTCAACAATCTTCTCAGCTTTCAAAGCCTCAAAGTCTTTAGTAAGATCTTCTGGAGAAGACATCAATGATCTCTCTGCCTCAAGAGCATTTGTGACACTGGATTCAGCAGCAATTTGTTCAGTAGTAGCACCTGAGGCAGAGGTTGCTGTTACTGATTCTTCAACATCTTTTTTAATAGGTTTAGACTTAGTCTTCTCTTTGGATTTTGCAGGACTACCAGGTCCCTTTCCTCGTGCTGCAACCTTTGGTTTAGGTGCAGGTTTTTTCACATCTGCTGCGATGGAAACATTCTTTTTCAAGCCTCCAGCTTTCCTCAAGTCCTTCTTAGGCTCTTTTTCATCTTTCTGGATTTCTTTCTTTTCCTCCTTTCTGCTCTCTTTTAAAAGAGAATCTTTCTTAATTTCTCGTCTTTTCATCTCCTTTTTAACTTCCTCTTTCTTTACCTTCTCTTCCTTTTTAGCTTTCTCTTCTTTTTTAGGTACGGGTTTGTCCTCCTTTTTATCAGTCTCACTCTTTTCCACTGATTTCTTTGCTTCTTTCTTTATTGGTTTTGGCTTAATCTCAACTTTCTTTTTTTCTGGAGTGTCCATTTTGGGTGTTTGCTCAATCTTGCTTTTAATGTCTTTTTCTACAGGTTTCACTTTTTTCACAGGAGTTTTTTCTTTTTTATCAGTTTTTTTAATCAGCTCCTGAGTTTCCACAAAATGAATGGAGTCAGCTTTACTAAGGTTTTTTACTTTTTCAGTAGCTTCTTCTTTAGACTCTTTCTGTATGTGTTTGCTTGGTGATGGTTTTGATGTAGACTTCAGACTCTCCTTACTGTCTGTCTTATGTTTCAACTTTACTTGTTTGAGTGTCGGGGCTGAGTCTAAAGAAAGGTCTTTCTGTGTGATCACAGGATGCTTGAGAAAATCTAAGTGTTTCAGTTTCTCTAGACCTTCAAGAATGTTATACTGAGGGGAATTGCCTGGGAACAGAACCCGTATAATTTTTTCAGATGGGTTAGCAGGATGCCACACAATTAATGATGAGATGGAAGACAAGTATGAGATTGGGAGATCTGATTCTTTTCCATTCTGTAAAAAGATGGGGGCTTTGTCTTTATCACTGCCAGTCCATTCATTCAGGAAGTGCTGCAACTCCTTGCTATTCTTAGCTGGGTTAAGAACATACATTTCAAGCTTTCCGACACCCATTTTCTGGAAAAGTATTATAGGTTCTACTGTATCCCCTATATTTCTATACAGAGGTTCAGGTTTTAAAGACAGCTTGTTTAAGTACTGTAGAGTGAGAGATGCCTCCTCAGCATTTCTTCTTACCCTATAGTTTGGATCTGAGTTCTCCAGGTTCTGAGGCATGTTGACAAACATAACACCAATATCAGGTGAAATCATATTCCTTGTCCAGTCACTGTTAGTTGTGGATCCCTGTGACTGCTCCTCCTCAAGTTCTGCAATTTTGCGCTGCAACATGCTATTGATACCAGGAAGGTTGTCATCTCCAATGTGTGTGAGGAGAATAGAATCCACCCGGTCCAGATGCCGTACCAGCTTCCAAAAACAAGACTTTCTATCAGATCCACCATTAATCAGCATGTTGAAGCCATTAACTGCAAACAATGCTGAATCACCTCGGCCACCAGGGAAAATATAGCAGCATGGTTTGGATAATTTTAGAAACCCTCCTGAGGTAGGGGGTTCAAGCATGTCAAATGGAGATGGAATCTCTACAGATTCAGAAAGGTACTCTGTGAATTCAGAGAGACCTTCCATTTCAGGAAGGATGGTTGTGGAGTTAAGCTTCATATGGATGAAGTCTTGCAAGTTGTGTTTGTCCAGGTTTGAATTTTTCCAGTCACCATGTTCAGGACAGAAGAGGGTTAAACTGGCTTTGTTGGCTGGATGTACGGTGCTTAGAAGCTCCCCAATCTAGGAGTCAAATAAAAACCTTTAAATAACACAGCCTGAAAATAGCATCTACGCTCCGCATGCTGAATTTTAATAGGTTATTTGTTGACAGTCTCTAATAAATCTTTTCTCAACAGAGACATGTTCCAGAAATATGTAACTGGCAAACCAAAGCAAACAACTAACATTACAGCAACTCACCTCTTGATCTGCAAAAATATCAATGAAGTTGGAGAGAGAAAAAGAGCCTGATTGGAGAATGAGCTCGCCTGTATTTTCAAAACACTGTCCGGCCAGGACAAGCAGCTTATGGTGAGCTGTGTCTGAGACCATCAAACGTACCTGGACGTAGAAAAAAGTTCATAAAACATGATTGTCATTAAACATTGAAATTTGCTTTAATTAGTCAACTCCTATTTTGGTTGCAACTGAAATAAAACGTAAGACTGGCATGTGAAGACTATCCTTAATTCTTCAAGCATAACATCTGCAAAAAAAAAATTGTCTGAATTGTAAAACAATGTCAAATCATGTCCTTTACTTAAGCCACACATTTTTGCAGCTCTGCCTTACTTTGGCTTTAGGTTTCTGCGTCTTTTCTCTTTATTTTCCTCTCTCCCAGCCAGTGTTTTCCAGTTTGTTGCCAGTGACTGTTCTGGGCTGTCTGCCAGACTCAGTCCTGCAGTGTTCTACCATATTATAAATGCCGAGTCAAACTGCAGTCACAATGTGCTCATAAGGGTTGTGTGTGTGTATTTGTGAGTTTGCCTGCACCCAAGACACACCCAATTTATATGTCTTTTCTCCTGAATATTAGTAATGAAGATATGTACCAGACGTTATCATTTAAAACATATTAAATTATTTTAATATTATTTTTAATTTTTTTGTCTTTTCTGTTGATGTTGGTGCCAAGACGGACTGTAACCAAGCTTAAGTTAAGTTTAAGTTTAATGTCCCATAGGATACTAGTTTCTCTCTACCTTCATTCTTATCCACACTTACTTTACCTGTGGTGTTTAATTGGTCAATTAAAATGTCAACTACTAAAACAGTACTGAAATACCTTTTAATGGTAGAGGCATAGATACACTGTAGATACAGATATAGCAACAGAAATCTACAGAGACAATGATAGGGTGTATGTAGGAGTGGGGGAGGGTGTTTACCTCAGTGCTAACAGCTTCATCTGAGGGGTTGATGAGCACCACCGTCTCCAGCACATTGCTTTTGTGGTGCAGAATCTTTTGCCCTGCAAATAAAATTACATGTTACTAAATAATGAAGCACACAATGCACAAGATCTATAAAATGCCTTGATTTGTTTTGCATACTAGTAGAAGTAAATCAGTACATTCTTTCTAAATTTAAGAAGCTGTTTGCAGTAAAGAAATAATATAAAATATTTATATGTGGTCTGTAATTTTACTAAAGACCAAGCATCATCTTTCTAGTACAGTTCTTTTAGCTTTCAGTGTCATACATATTCAGCCATGTTCATTTTATGACAGCTGTCCCACATAATTGCCTAGTGTGTACTCATGCACATATTCTCTCCATCTCTTTCTTATTTCTCTTCATGCTCTGTTGACACAGATATCTAATTAACCTTTGACCTTCTTTACAGCAATGTTTCATTCTTTCTTTTTCAACCACCGTACTCCTGTACTAGTAATACAATTCAGCCTCAAATATCTTATTTTTAACCCTATATCCTGTCTAGATGACGTGTGGTAAATCATCTGTGTGGTAAATCAATCCTATTATAAATTCATGTGCAGATGTCTTGAGGCTATTAGAACAGTGGCTCCATCACTATCAGCAAAGCCTGCTATACAAAGCTCTATGAGCCCACCTTAGTTATGAGTTATGAGACCATAACATTGGTCTCATAACTCACAGCCAATTTGGTTCATAGTCTCATAATCCCCCTCAATGTGGTTTATATAGGTTCAGTTACAAGTAGATTAAAAAATATGGACTTTAGCTGTCTAAATATTCCTTCAGAAACTAGAGGGCTCTTCCAAAAAGCAGGTTCTTCATTCCCCCTCTACAATGCATAACCTCCTACATGCACTGGCACACCATAGCTAAAGCTACTTTAAAAAGACTACAAAATTGTATGCTGTGCAGATATCGTCTTACATAAACCTCATTAGGCCTATAATATAGTATTGTATTTCTCAAGTCAATCCTATTTAATATGTTTGCTGGCTATATGTGGTTCTTCTTCTTAGGATTAGGTTGTGTGTGTGTGTGTGTGTGTGTGTGTGTGTACACATCTAGGTGGCTCTCTAATGCAGCGTAGGTAATTATGGTGTTGTTTCCCACCTGCTGAGTCACCATTAATGGTCTGAATATTCCTTCAAATTTCTGTTTATCTCACAGGTTTTTACTGCATACCCTGCCATTTGTTCTACCATATTACATCTTTTTCTTCTAATTTCCTCTGCTTCAAACAAGGAACACTGAGAATCAGCCCAGAGACCACAAGGTACTAATCAGTCTTTGCCTAAGTAGGTAAACAGCATGTCTTAGGCCCCACATCTCAATATGGGCCACTCTCTCTAATCATTAGCAAATGGAAGGTAGAGTTCCTTTGGGAGAACTTGCTTCAACCAGATCTGCTGAGGGTTGGAAGGAGGAGCTGGAGACCGAAAGAATAAGAGGATGAAAGAATTAATCAGATTAGGGAGATAATGGACCTTGGTTCATTTTGAAATGCATCTGATTTAGATGAAATTGATATCTGCATAGCAAGATAGGGTGGGGGTGAGGGCACTTTATGTAGAACACAGTGTGACTCTATGGAGATGCTAAGCGGAGATGTTCATCTCACGGCAGTGCTGTGTTCTAGTTTACCTGTAGATTTATTCTTCAGTACACAGACATCCTAATGTTGATAATGACTGAGATTTTCTTTAACCCTCATTTAATTTTCTCTTTCTTCTTGATTCTTTAAGCAGGTCTGTTCGAGGTGGCAATAACCTGTCAGGAATGTTAGCCCAATGCTACCCAACACACCCCCAAACTGAGGCAAGCAGAAATGAAGCAAGAAGGCATGAGGAAAACAAAGACCAGCCTCACATTGGAGAAAATCCATTTATGTGACAAAAACTGCTGCTCTCTGGAACTCCATAGAGATGGAGAGAAAAAAAGTTATTAGATTCAGTTGCGCAAACGGAAGCTCTGAGAAATACACCACAGTCGATAGCAGTGAATTTTCCTCTGCCCGTGGAAAATCTAACTGCTGTCACTGACTATTATACACATGGGTGGGTAAACTTGGGTGTTTTTACAGTGAATCCTCTGCCACACCTAACATTAGACTGCACTTCCGGTTCAGTTTTCCTTTAATTGTTTAATTAAAACACCATTGTACATATACATTTTTGATGAAATGTGATTGTCATTGCAGTGGTCTTAATATTAAAGGTGCTGTAAACTTTTATGTTTGGAAGACTTTGCTTAAAATGTCCCTTGTGACCTGAGCGATCTCACTGACTTTCATGAGAAATTCATACCTGCCTTTGTGACAACCCTGTAGGCTCTCTGAGCAACAACAAAAGAAGTCTCAGAGGACCTTTACTTTTTTTCTCTTAAAGTAGCCAATCAGAAACCAGTCCTGTGAATTATTTTGCATGTTCAGATTTACTGACAACAGGTTTTTGACAATTGAAGTTATCAAGCTAACAAAAGTCATGAGAACAGCTAAACTGCCTACAGGACTTCTAAATTACCATACTATTAGGTATCTTAATTAGGTTAGTAGGTTATAGGTATCTCAGATAGCTACAACCCTGCATTACCTACACCCTACACCCTACTGTATTAATCTGACATAGACACACTTAAATGTCACCTAAAAGCTGGCATATTTAAGTACCATTGATCATAAGGCCAGATGTGACAGGCATAGCATCGTTTCACTGGTAAACTAGCTTTAATCTGCTATGCCCTCACTGAACCCTTTCCTGACCTCTCTTATTCTGATTTCAACTCAGTTTCTGATACTAATACAGACTGAACAGCCTTCAGGCAGCCAACCTCACGTAATAGCAGTCACCACACACATGCACAAACACAACAAGCATCTACACAAATGCAATGCCATACACTTGACTTCATTCCTCTCTTTGTCTCTCTCCAGTTTTGATCTGACCTTTCAATAAAATGTCTAAATGGGATTTTACAAAGAACACTAACGAGACCCTTTTAAACAGACCATCAATGCCACTTATCACGGCCCCTCTTAAAACATTTAGACATAAATCCTCCTTCACAAAAACACGATAATGAAAAACTTAAAGAGCAGCTGAATCTCTTGGCATAGAAAATTTTATCAGATGGATATACCTCACCTTGTAGTCCCTATATCAAAGCTAAGCATTTTGCCTCCATCCAGTCTCAGTTTTTGCCTCCCTCTAAGACCTCATACAGTAGTCCTTATTCTATTCATAGCAAATGCATTTGTATTGCATTTGTTTTACAGCTTGAACCCCTCGTCTCACAACACATAATACAATTTAAACCCTGGCAGTCTCACATGGAAAGAATACTTTCTAAAATCTGGATAAAAGCATCTTTCAAAAGCTTTTAATGTAAAAAATAAAGCAAAACTACACACAGCCAAAACTAATGAAACATGTTTTAGTCACAGGATTGAATTATATTAATTAAAATCATTTAACTTCATAATATGGCATCATATTGGATTGCATCGTCAGTTCTTGTGATACATTACGGTAACATTATATTATATCATTAATTTCAATCCTATCACAGAATTTTAGATCACTTACCATGTCAACACACAGCAGACGTGCAATCAAAGTTAAGTACTTATTGATTACATTAGAGAAGCTGATGCATTGCTATTGATTACATACTGTACTGTCTGTTCCTGTGTGAATCCTGTGCTGGACTATCACAGCTGATCTAACTGTAAACCTCCAGGCATATTTTTAAGGCTTCAAAGCAATGCAACAGTCAACGTGTCAAATACAATATGGATATCTTCTGAAGAATCAGCTGATGGTGACTGTGAAGTGAATAAATATGTGTTTGTTTGTGTATGTGTGTGTGTGTACTGGTATATTTGGTTTCAGAGAAAAGAAATGTGTATAATGATTTACACATGGTTTATGAGGACACTTTCTGTGAAAGGGGATAGAAAATTTGATTTGCTCAGTATAAAAATCATTATGCCTATGGAGAGTCTATGGAAACCACATATGCGAGTGTGTGTGTGTGTCCCTGTGCTGTCCACAGGCCTTAGACAATTAATGATTTATATTCCACCCTCCACCACACAAATAACCCCTCCCATTTATGTCTAACCCTTATAGGGAGTCTATAAGTTAGAAAAATAACACTCCTTTCTTATTCTGTGCTGAAAACCTTACTTTAATAGAACTTTAAATATTAAGTGTTATAATGAAATTGTTATAATGAAAGAAGTGTTATAATGAAATTTCTGTTAAGAAATAAAAAACAATAAATGGGGTAGGTGGGGTAAGCAATTGTCCAGACATTTACAAAATAGTCATATGTGGTGGACAAATAATGGTTTAGCATTTAAAAGCTTTAATAGAGAAAAAGCAGTATAATGTAAATTGCTCTGTTCATTTTCTAAAAAACCTCTATGAATAACCACCCACCGAGCAATACATTCTATTATGTAAATGAATCAACAACTATAAGTGTGAACTATATCCTAAAGGAAGGATTAGCAGCAAATTATATATTCAGGTTTGGCTCACCCAAAACGCATTCAGAGTGATTAAGAATTTCAAACTGAATTCTGACGATCTCAGCAAACTAATGAGATTTTCTGGCAAACGGCAGAGGCAGCACACACAGTCTCAACAGCTTCCTTTACCAACAGATAAAATCGACAGAGATGATGAATGCAAATTATTATGCTATTAAAACTACACAGCTAATTGTGTACGTGTATTCAAGCAAGCATTCATCATCTATGTGCTCAGTTACATTTTAACAACTGAAGGTCAATGTTGAGCTTACATGAGCAGACTTACTGTCTCTGTTCTGGAACAGATATTGCCATTATGGTTGCAGTCAAACTGCCACTGTTTTCTGTTGTTCTGTTTAAAAGAATTGTGTATTACGTTTGTGTACAACTTTTGTGTAAGTCTCATCCAATCATAATTTAGAAGCAGAACTAATTATTTTATAAGAAAAAAGAATACACAAGAGCGACTTAAATTAAATGTTCTCTTTATAATCAATTATTTAAGTGAATGTTGTTTTGAAGTCAGCATGTTAAAATGTGATTAACTGCTTGATTAACCATTGATGTTTGTGCAAGCCTCAAGTTCAAAAGCAGACAAAACCGTCTGCATAAATTTTTTAGCTAATTATGCCACATTTAGCTTTGCATCCCTTGTAGCAAATTCAGCAAGAGACAGAGCGAGTGACTGCCTAGAGAATACAGAGGAGTGGACACCAGGGACAGGGCCTAATCCAGACAGCGCTCCAGGCTGCCATTATAAAGCCATCAAGAACACACACAAAATCACAACATGGAAACATTTCTACTTTAAGTTCTAATAAGAAAAATCACTTAATCACATAAACCATGACATTCTGTAAAAAAAAATAATTTTTTTGTTGTTATTTAAAGATTCACAAGGCAAAGTATGATGGAAGAAATGTAAAAATGTATGAAAACAAACAATGTAAAAGAGGTAACACACATAGATTCACACAGTAAACCATTTAATTGTCATCTGAAAAATTTGTTTGCAACTGAATTTGTGTCGTTGTGGATGAAATTTCACAGGATTCAACTTAAAACCTTGTAAAAGAGGTTTATGGTTGAATGATGATTTTACTCAACCATGCTAATGCTAGCTTTCCATTCTTTTGTTTTGTGAAAAATAAAGACAACATTTGTAAATTTGTCTGTTTACTCTTTAATTTATCACTAATAAACTTTTACAGCAATTTTGCTATTAAATATTTAACATCAGATCATAAGGGAATTGCTACAGAAGGGCTGGCTAAGGAGAAGAAATGAGCAGATCATGTTCAGCTTACCTCTCACATCGGCTGAAAACCTGGCAGAGTGTCGAGACACAAAAAGCTTCAGCTCCTGGTCCAGGTTACAATCAATAAGATTTGTGTCCCATGAACGAATTCCTGCAAGTCATAATGAAACAGCATGAAGCACAGTATGAGCACTGTAGCACATCTACAAAACCTCTGAGATCTGTACAGTATACTGTATACATATATACTGTACTGTACTGTGATTATACAGACTGAATGTAACAAGTTTACTGAGAGTTCTTGATCATAATGTGGCATGATGTGGAGTCAGTCAATCTCTAAAAATAAATAAAAGTTATGAAATATACAGATAAACAAACTAAAAATAAACAAACAGTTTGAGGGGTTAGTTTTTGATGTTTTTCTGTAAATGTAATTTTATTATACTAGTTCAATATACAGTACTTGTGTGACATTAGTAAGAAAGTGGTGCTTAAATAATCCTAAATAGTTTTTAAATTGCTTCTACATATTAAATTGTAGCACAATATCAATTAAATTAACTATAGCTAGGCTTGGTTGATTCAAATCCAAAAGGCAATCAATGTGTGGAAATATCTATATGTTCTAAGACAGGACATCTGTGTGAATGCTCTTAGCTCAGTCATTACTTTCACATTTACATTTATACCTCTGGCATACGTTTTTTTCCAACGTGACTAACAGGACATCCAAGTTATACATTTTATCAGTGCGTTTCCTGAGAATCAGACCCACAACCTTTGCACTGCTAATGCAATGTTGTTAGTAAGAACACTGGTCATAATCATTTGTGAACCAGATAAAAAAATGATAAATGTTAAAAAAATATAATTTATTTGATGAAATTTGATCAATATAAAACTTTAAAGAAATATGAATGTATACATAGATGTTACTAGACCCATAAAAGTGATTACTAAAGTTTAAGTTGTCTGTGAATTAGTTGCTAATCCAATACTAAAATAATGGGTTTTTGTTAAATCACATTGCAAAATAGCAGTGAAACTGACAGAAGTCAACCCTCCACCAAGTAAATCTTAAAAAGCATTAAACATCCAGCTTCAAAGCAGGGACCTCTTAAAAGTGATACTAACGCACTCCTGATATCAGATGAAAACAATTGTTGCAATGAAAGCTGGAGACGTTTGATGCATTTGGTAGTTTTGTTTCAACAGTATTAACTCCGCATTTTTCTTTGCATTGCAGTGATTTACGGATTTACGATTTACGGTCTCAGGGACCATAACTACAGATTACGCTTTCCACATGATCCATGCCAGTAACTGAAACGCCCTTTTGACAGACAAACGAGGCCCTTCTGATTTTCCGTAGGCACTGCAGTGCGGTCCGGGCCACGCCCACAAGCCGGTGTCGGACAAGACAGGACCACCACTGAGTTAAATGTAACATGACAATCGACCAGGATGGAAATTAGTTTGTCAGGTGGATAAAGTTATTGCTTTGTCAGTAACGACAACAAGCTAAAGTAATTTTTATTTAATATGATTTTATTATAATTACGTTGTGCGTTTCATTCAGTGATAAACTTAATCGATTATTTATATTGAGCGCAGGGAAATCTCTTGGTGTGACTCCCATACGTGTGGCAAAATAGAAGAGGGACGTAATGAGAAAAACACGAGTCTGTGAAACAAAGAACTGGCGCGCCACATCAGATCCACGCAGACGCGAGGACGCTCCTTATCCTGACCCACCTCCGCAAAAAGCATTATTGATCAACACACTATAAATATATGTGCCGAATCATCCTAGCCCACAAAAGACCCATTAACTCCAAAACTGAACTTCATCGTTGGACAATGGCCAAGAGAAACACATCTGGGGTTCAGGGGTTGTGAAAACAGACATTGCCCAGAATGGTGCTGATGATGATGATGTCTGTGGGAAGCTGGGTGGCGCGATACGATCGTGTTTATAAGACATGCCACAGACTTGCCAATTACAAACAGGGAGGGGCTGCGCTACAGTTTCTATCTACATATTCGCCTAACAATAAAACCCAATGTGATACTTAAAAAGTTTCTTGCAGTCATTGAAATATTTGTCTAGAAACACCCATTCTAAAAAAAGATTAGCTATTCTGTCCGCACCCAGAGTGGGTTCAATGTTAAAGTACTGAACTTGATATGGCAACTGCAAAGGACAAACAGCGTGTGATAAATTCAAATAAAGTATGCATTACACATTATTTGTTCAGTATGCTAGGCAGTCATTTCAACACCAGAGAAATGTCAGCGGAGCTACCTTTCTCAATGTCCGCAATGGCACACTTAAGATGTTCGTCAGTAACCAGCTCTCCAATGACGACCAGCAGGTAATATTTGCCGTCGTCGAAGTGATGTGTCGAGGCCGTGGGTGATGCCGTGTTCCTGATGCTACTGACACCTCCAAAGTGTGCCGGAGTATCGACAGAATCAACTAGCGTCGCCATTCTCTCAGACACTCACATACATACACTTGCGCACTTACTGCCTCTGTCCGGCAACCTGAAGTGAGCTGCTTTCTGAAGCTGAGCAGCGGGGCGCAGAAGGAGTGGCCCGGGCTTTTATATCACCAGACTGTGTCATGATGATGAGGAACCACTGCTGCCTCTCCTCTCATCCAGCTGATGTCATCCAGCAAATCATACACCCAATCGGAACCATGAAAAAAATTACATAATTAAAGTATGTCCAGATTTAACATTAACACTGACTGACTTGTTGTGAATCGGGGACCAATAGCCATAAAAAGTTAAGACTGTAACAGAAAGTAGCAACTAAATTTTTTAATTAGGCATTTTTTTAAGTTGAGCTATACCAGATATACCAGCAAAAATAACGTTTTAGAAGCATTTTTGTTGCATTTTCTGATCTTCCATTTCCAATCTTCCATCTGCATATTATTGTAATGTTAAAAAAGTAGTGCATACTGTTTAAATTGTTTAATATTTTTATACATCATGGTAGTATTTTCTGTACCGCCTCTTATGATTATTTTAGAATTACAGTATTGAGAATTTGGAGGAGTAATAATTAAATGTCACAATGCAAATACTTAAAAGTCCTAAAAAGGTTTCATTGGCTATATGCAAAATATAAATTTGTATTTTGTCTCGTTTGCTTTTGGAATGAGGTATGCACATGTTCTTGAAAGGTTTTGTGAATTTGTTTTATTTATTTGTTATTCATTTACTTTTCCCTTTGTTGCAGTAAGTGCTTCTCTTGTGCTTTTAGAGGGTGTGGAACTTTTAGGAACAGCTTTCAAAAATAGAATTTAAAAATACCATAAGAATAAAGCAAATAAATTATGTTTATATATGCTTTCATCTTTCTTTGTGGAGCCCCTTATATTGGGAGAAGAGGGGTTTCCTTCTTGTCTCATCTTGATGATGTCATGACAGGCAGAGCCATGGCGCAGATTTTACTGTTCCATTTTTATATTTGCTGTGTCATTGGGTTCGCCTGAACATTTCAGATTCGTTGCCTTTGCATAGACAGGATTCGATAAACACAACTTTACTTTTCAATAAAAGTAATTCATTTTCATTTTGTTTTAAGGGGGTCAGGGTTATTTTCATTTATTTTATCACAAGCTTTACATGTCCTGTGTAAATATTTTAGGAGGATAAACCAATGTGTCACTCACTGCAAAATTTTTAATGGAAGGTGGCAAGATTCACCACATCAAACATTTATTACCTTACAGCTGAAAAAGTGGAAGCCCATTATAAATATATTATAAAATAACCAAATGTGAGCCAATCAGAGGTGGTTTGGCTTAATCATTAGTTTTGAAGGTTGTAAAGTATAAACTGACAGGATAAAATATATTGAAAGTAAAAAAAAAATTGTAATACTGTATTAAAACAGTATTACACTATTAATATTAAAATGATGTTGGTATGTGATTGTGTATTTCTGTATGTGGCTGTGTGAGTTAAACAGAATTCGATTATTCCCATTGTTATCTCTGAAGAATGAAATCAGGATACAAAATAAAGGAAGAGAATGAAATTATTTCAGCAGCAATTATGTTGAGTGGTGCCTCTCATGACAACAGCATTTGTTGCTATGGTAGCTGCTCCAGTGGGATGTGCAGTGCTGGATGGGGCACCAGATTAAAACTGGCTATTTCCATGGAGATGTCCAACTGGCATATAAGCAACCGATACCAACCGATACAGCAACAGCAATCAATGTTGTGGTCACTTTTGGACAGTTTTTATAACCTTTATTTTTTCAATTTTACAAATGTTAGCCATATTCTTTCATTATTTTTCATTGTAATCTCACAGCATTCATTTCTGTTCTTTTTCAGAGTACATTGTACATGCTTAGAAAACTAACTTGCTTTTCTTCCCCAAAAAGTTCAAATAAATCAAGCCATTGCATTCAATCTTGCATTGCATATTTACAAAAAAATGAAACTGGAACACTTAAAACTTTAGTTTAAATCATCTGCATTTAGTCACAAACTCAGAGCTCCTACTATTGTTTAATTCTTGTGTAAAACACATACATCAGCATATCCAAGCAAAAGCATTTTTTCAAATGCACTTGAAAATAAAATGTCCATATTATCTTATAGTGCAATTATTGTGATAAATGTCATCCTGTAAATACCAGAAAATAACAAGTCTGTTTTCCTCCACAGGGCTGGTAGAGGTTTTTCACTGAGGTTTTTCTGACTGAATAACTGTGTGGTGTTTTGATGAGTCACAGAAACCTCCCATTGATCTGTCTTGCTCTCTGTACCACTGTGTAGATGGCAGGACTCAGACACTGTCTGCCTGTCACATTAATAACACCACATGGGTCAAATAAGGAAAAGAGGCAATAATATTATGAAACCAAAGTCCAAACCAAATCAACCAAATCAAATATTTTGACTGTCACTTGTACTACATTTTAGATTTTTAAAGGGCATTTTTAAATAAACAGAAGTTAGGTTTCACGCACAATGTTTTGTTAAAAATATTATGTTTTTGTTAAGTACATGTTTGTCTACTTTAGAGTTTAGCTAATATAGTCATCCAAACTCCTTTATAAAAACAAGCAAAATAAATGTATACTGTACACATGTCTACTGAACACTGAAATGTAGTGTAGTGAGGCAAGTTTTAAACAAGTACGTTTAAAATATACTGATTTAAAATATTCAAGAATACCCGTAAAAATGATCAGATTGTTGATTATGCGTTTATGAGCCCCACATGCAATTTCCCCACTGTGGGACAAATAAAGGAATATCTTATCTTTAGGAGCAAGATCACAATGTTTTGTATTGTGTCTCCCTCTAGTGTTTGAAAAGCAGTATGACACAATGCAGATGTTTACTCTTTATATATTAGAATATTACAGTTAGATTATCACAGCTTCACAAGTCACTTAATTTCTTTCATTGATCACTGCACAGCCTTTATCATCTTACAGCACATTTCAATAACACAAGCACATTGTAATAACACAAGTTATTGGTACTTTCTTTGTAGTTCTTTGAAAGCTTTGAAACATGCTCTCAGATTTATGTTGTGTTATTGTTTACAAAATATTACAAAATATTACATGGTCAGCCTCAATTATAATGTCTTTTCTCAAAACTGCAATCTGTAACTTTCGCCTTACTACCGCCATCTCTGTTTGAAACATAAACTTGCCTGTTACTTTACGTACTTCTCTGTACGTGTGTTGAAGTCAAATAAAGCCAAACCGACATTTTCATCGAAATCGGTCCCGACAATTTAAATTATTAATCTTTATTAAAAACGTACTTGCGAATTGGGCTAAGGGAAGGAAATACTGATGTTTTGAACACTGATCTGCCATGAACTTGCTCAGTACTATGAATAATAGCCATCACTAATGTTCCACCGGGTGGTGCTATCATACTGTTTTAGTCTTCCTCAAACATACGACCACTGAAACCTGTTCCTTCACCAGCAGACAGTGCCTCAAACTGCATGTCTGAACAGACTGTGTTTGTGTAAATGTGCCCCATGACTCATGTTCGATCAGTCATAGTTTATGATTATTTTAAAAGAGCTTTTTAACGACACACCTCTTCTGTTTGGTACTTTAGATTTATGGAATGTTGTATAAAACACAAAACCATCATTGTCTGGTATCAAATTAGCCCTGAAGTTAAATCTTGCAATAAAGAAATCTTTTGACATACCCACAAGGCTTTGTAAATATCACTCTTATCCTAGAGCCAGATTCACTGAATAATGACTTTAACTGCTGGGCTTTGTTAAGTAACAATAAAAGCTACAGACTCTTTTCACAGGTTTTTTAGGTCAGTTTACAATTTTACACCGTATGCGATTCCACTAGAACTTTCCAATCTACTTGTAAGTACAAGTCCTAATCTCTGTTGAAATGGGTGGATGATGTTCTTAAAGCATCTTTGGGAATTCAAAAAAAGATCTGGAAAGTAGCAACTCTTACTGTTTTGTGCACACAAACCCACAGAGACGAGCGACTTCACTCATTTTAAATTGCTTTAGTACAGTTGTGGTTTCCACATGATAAAAGATCAACAATTGGCAGATGTTTTTTTACCACAATGCTGACAGCTTGTGAGTTGTACTCAAGTGGGTATGAATTTATTAAGTACATATACACTGGGGGAAATCTAGTGACAATGATGTCATAGAGGAAACAGAAATCAAACTGATGAGCTGAGCAAATGTCATACTGTACTTTTACAAATATACTAGTTTAATAGTTTAAAGTAATGACTCTTAATTCGTGATAGGGAACATACTTGATCCGCATAAGAAGAATAACCAGATTGCACATACAAAATTCTTAAAATTGCTGATATGGCAGATTGACTCACTATGTCATCTACACAAAAATACAAACTGCCATTTACATTTTCATTAATCCATTAAAACAAATCCCTTGGTTGTTGACAGTTTCACAATGCTATATATAGACCCCAGTGTGACTGATTTCTCTGGATCCAGTTCACATCAAAATCACAAACATGATTCACATGACAAGTTAAAACACTGATATTTGAGATGCACAACCTGTTCCAAACTGAGAAAAAAACAGATAAAAATTCACAGGCGTCTGTTCTTCAGAATGAAATGCCAGCAATTACACCGCAGTTCATTTGGACTCAGAGCATGTGTGTGACAAAACATTTACAAAGCTCTTAAACCAATTTTTGTCCCTTTTTTGAAGGACTTCCAAGACATTATGTGATTGGCTCACATACAGACATTTTAAAAGGTAAATAAAGGCATGATGGATTAACCTGCACATTTCCACTCGGTCACTATCAGCAGCAGGTGTACATTACTCGTGAATAAGAATGATGGAGATAAAGTACTTGGTCATAATGCATAAAGCAGCCTATCCATTAAAGAATTATTCAAAGAAATTGTGACGTAATGTTTTAAGCATTCAGTGCTAGACTGTACCAAAAACAGGTTCAAGTTTCTCCACATTACATATTGTAGACTTTAAATTTTACCACTGAGATGTCAGTGTAAAAAAAGGTAATCAAACATGCTATAAAAACAAAAATGGCTTTCCATGACATAACTCATACAAAATAGTAACACTTTTTATACTTAACACTCATCCAACTGTGCATGTTAACAGAGAAAATACATGCTTTAATTGTGAGCACATGAGTTAATGAGTGAGTATCATTACAATGTCCCAGGAAAAAGAATGAGATTGACACACATCAATAACAGAAGGAAGAGTTGTGTTCAGGGGAAAATACTTTGGAAACTGTCTCTGTACACACATATGCAAGTGTTTTATACTCTCTCTTTCCCTTGATTTTTCCCAGTATTTGAGTTCGTGACTAGATTTATGTTGTTGTCTCTAAAACCTCTGCATTCGAGTCCAATCTTTTAAATCAACAAACAGAACCAATTTGAATGGTTTGATAATCAGTACGTCTTAAGATGGCTGTTCCCTCTGAAATGCTAAACCTCTCTGTGACCCTCGGACAACACCAGCAACTATTTCAGAATCTAGTAAACAAGAAAAGGGTTATTTCACAAGCCCATTAAAAATACTGCTTCATTTTAACATCTTAAAAGCCTTCTAAAGTGCTTGTATATTGGCATGATACATAGCATCAGTATGACAGGTGGCTTGAGGAAGGATGGGGGAATCTCTGAATTATTTGGAACTAGCATTGGCAGTCTGGCTAATAAATGTCTTCAAAGAGACCATCTGCTTGCCAGGGGAGATGCCAAGAAAGATTAGTCTCACTGGCGTTCTCACTGAAACCACAGCATTTTTGGACTGTATTTATTCAACAAGGAGGCCAACTATCCACACCATGGGACAGCTACTCTCCCAGGAACGCTTGGGAACACTCCCAAGAGGTTCATGGGTCAAAAATACCATACTGTATGGTTCCTAACCGTTTTTTTGGTTGAAGGGCCTTCATTTTATTGCTTGCCAAACATGCACATCTTAAAGTCTTAACATTCTTCCAGAAATACTTTTTTTTTGTCTGAGATCTTTGTCTATTCTCACTGCTTTTTTATCCCATCTAACCTCAGTTTCCTTCCATCTGTGGAGGAATTTGTTAGACATGTATGGAAGTCACGTCTCAAGCCTTTTGTCATGGATTACAAATCAAGACCCAAGTCTTTTGAGGCCAAGTCTAAGTATAGTCTCAAGTCTTAGTATTTTGTGATGAGTCAAAGTCAATTCTTAGATCCCTTTGATTTTTTGATATTCTGGGAATTCTTTTTTACTTGTAGGCCTTTTAATTGCAGCCTATGTGATTTTTAACATTAACCCTAAATCTTTAATGTAGAGCAAAGTTTCAAATCAGCTCAAACTCAGACTCAGCTTTCTACAGCGCTACAATAGTAAATAGTTTCTGATTTTAGTACAGTACTAGAACTGTAAAATTATATATCAGATAAGGTATTTTATTTCTGTTTTACAGTTTAACAATATCTTACTTATCCTAAGGCCTGAGGGGCTATTGTATTTTTTAAAACAGTTTTAACATTGTTTCCTCATTTTTTGCACTGGCATTTAAAAGAATGCCACAAAATGATGCAAGTCTAGAGCTCACCTAAAAAAAGCTGTAACAATAAGTAGACCCACATTCATTACATGAAATTGGCTACCAGTTCCAGTTAAGTGAGTCAAAAGCCCCCATCAGCAACCTCAAATCACTGATAAACACAAATGATAAAAAACGAAACTCTTGACGCTTAGGAAAACAAGGTCAGCTTGAATTTCCCCTCACAAAATGTGAATGGGAGATCATCTGAAGAGATCTCATTTCCTGTGTACTTCACAAAGCAATGTTTCATTCAGTGGTGCCAACACATTCAACTTGAGGCGCAACAGCCGCTGAGGCAGCTTATTTGACTTGATAGTTGTGTTAGATAGTAGTGAATGCAGCACTGACTCTAACCAATTCATCACTCACAATTACCTTAAATCTGTGGAGACTCACCAATTACCTCCAGTCAACCCCCATTGCCTGATCTCTCAAACCCACTTATCACTGCACACTTTAATTCAGTGTGCAGTGCTAGAATTATTTCTAGCATCTTTTCACAGCCAAAAAAAAGGTGTAAATAGTTATTCAAATGTGACACATCCATGTTTTAGCAGAAAATAACACACAATTAATGACAAGTTGATAACACTGACAGCTTCTTTGCAAAGAGTTCTGACCGCATAAGTTGGTAAATGTGTATAGGATGGTCACTATAAATAACTGGTAAACTGCAATATTGTATAGCCATTAATAATCTATAAAATAAAATAAGCCATAATAAAATAAGCCATAAGAGTTTAGAGCTCCAAGACCATATTTGACACAAACTATTTTGGTTTGATAATTCTGTAAATGTGTTCTGTAAAAGTTTTGATATGCACTTTAAGTAGCACTTACATGTCTCTCTCTCTCTTTCTCTCTCTCTCTTTCCTACTTTATAATTGTTTCTCACTCTCTGATTATTTGAAGCAGATGTGCATCTCTATCATTGTAAATATAAATGAAATACAAGTTAAAAAGAAGAATGCCATTTTAACTAAAAACATCAAGAATAAATAATCCTATCATAGTTAATCAACAGCGTTGTCATAACCACATATTAAAACCAGCCTCCTCTAAAATATAGTTCAATAACTTCCAAAAGGGAAAACTCATTAATCAGTAAGACGTGACCTTTCAAAAAAAAATTAATAATGCAGCCTGAGGTCTGAGTTCATGTCATCGGTGAGTTGTTTTCCATGTTATCTGTTCTCTGGGCCAAATGTCAGAGCTTCTGAAGGACAGCAGAGGTCTCAGCTGACATGATATCTGGCAAAGGTGGCACAAGTTATGGTCATGCACTGAACTGCCTCCAAAGCCATTAACTTCAAGCACTCTCTGAAATACTGCAGTAAAGTATATTGCAAACATGCTACCTCATCTGTTCTAAGATAAGCCAGATATTCACAATTAATGGACGTTTAGTTTAGTTGTATTTTCTTCATATATCACAGCTTTATTTAGAACACAGGTCTGTTTTACATTAAAATGCATTGCTCTCTCTCTCTCTCTCTCTCACTCTCTCTCTCTCACTCACTCTCATAGTTTGCCACTATTGAAATGTTATAACAAAATAAAATCATGTTTTCATATAATGTTATGAAATATGCTTAAACTACATAACCATGTTTATTACTTAGTATCTGTTCTCTGTCATTTTTCCAGTCAGTCAATGTCAATTTGTAACTCAAAAGTTATAGATTGGTTAATTATGATCAAACTTGTCAAGGGGAAACAAAGCTGAGCTGCCATATTCTAGAATGATTTAAACAACAATAACAACAAAGAAAGAATAACAACACAGAACAAAAGTAGGCAGAATTTATGTGACACACTGTACTCACATGCAAATGATTAAAACAAGAGCAGTTAACAAGTTCTTGACTAGACGTAATTGAATGTTCCAGCAAAAGCATTATTGCAGCTTTTTTAAGGCTTTAAAATGAGTACAAAGTTACACAGGCAAAGACCACAATAGCTGAATTATATAAGTTATGACCCCTGGCATCTCACACAGTCTGGACAAAGAACTTATGTAGCATGAACCCAGCTTTACCCAGCACATGACAGGTTAGATCTCAAAGCCTCTTATAGGACCAACACAATCCCATAGAAACACAGGAAACACACGTACTGCAAGCAAACACAGTTTCATGCACAGTTTAACCTCTAAAGATTAAGTTGTTTAGGTTTGTTTTTCCACAGTTTTTTAGAATAATTGTTTGTTGTATTTTCCATGAGCTCAAGACATGCTTTGTGCTGAGGATTATTTATCTAGGCATTTTACAAGCCATAAACTGTTATTTTATTTATTATGTTAAGGGTTTAAGTTATTTGAGAGTAATGACAAATGTCTGAAAAAACAACTGAAATTTACATCTTATTTAGTGTGCCATAAAAAATAACCTGAGGCAAGGCATTGTCATATTTTAACCAAGACTTTGAATTGATTTAACTCTATTTTCTGCATTATTTGACCTTTAATACCTTCACTGAACCATCTTGTGTCATTTCTTCTAACATAGATTCTAATAAAGAATGATGTCAGACAGGGTTAATATATTAAGTGTTCTGTCCTTGTCAAAACGCAGTGTCAGCACAAAATGTTGAAGCCGTCTCTAAGTGAGACAGTTGAAGAACAGACACATTAAACACTTAATATTTAACTATCAAGATGTTTCCTGAATGTATACCCACTAATTGCCTGTACTTCCTTTTTTAATATTCATGCAGAGTGGACAGAAGCTATTTAGTGTGTGTCCATATTTGACGAGTCTCAGCAAGAAATATTTTCTGTTAAAGGTTGTGGAGTAACTCCCTAAAAGTTTCATTTTTCTTCATTACAAGGAAAACCATTTAATTTTATTTATAGTTCTGAAGACACTAAAGATTTGCCTGTCACGTAAATATTTCCTTTCAGAATATATGCACAACAATTTATTGAAATTTATTTAGTTCCAATTTGCAACTAATATTTTAAGTATCAGTTCCTAAAATTATAAATCATTAGTGTTTTTTTAGGTTACCTTCTCTATTACTGAACATCACATGCCTGTAATACACAAAACAATCTGTTAGCATGTCTAAATAAGCACAATTAAATTTAAATTAACCAAAAGATTGTTTCTCACAGTTGTGTTGATAAAAAATATTAGCAGGGAGCATTTCAATGGGTATAAAATACTCACAATAAAGAATGTAGCCATGATTTTTTTGCAAGGAAGTTGCATTAATGTCTAATGCATTAATGTCTACATTACTTTAAAATATAAGGTGTTTATAAGGTATTAAATGTATACATCTCACATCCTAAACAGAATGATATTTCTGTTCAGTTCAGCCAAATCATACTGTAAATTCAGACTGGCAGTTTATTAGCTGTTTCCACAATTGCCAAATGGACCATGTAAATGCTGACAGAGATCAAATGCTGGGATCTACATCTTATAGATTTGTCCATCACAGTCTGATTATCTTTGTATTTTAACAATGACATTGCTTAATTTATTCATCCACTTGAAGACAAAGTCTTCTCAGAAAGCACAAATTAATCTATGAATGAAAATCAATAAAATGAAAACAAAAACTAATTAATTATAGTAAATACTGCAAATGAAAATTTCTGCTAACACAACCTCTGTGAGCCAGCCAAGATGAGAACAGAATGTGTTTGTGTTGAAAAAGTTAAATAATTTCATGGATAAACTAATTCTCATCTTCTACCTTTCTGTGGGAAACAGAACATTTCTCAGGAACACAGTCACTGAGAAGAAACCTAAGTACTATAACAGCTGCTAGAACGAAGCCAACTGACATAAACACACTTCTATTTGTTCCTGTTGACTTCTTCCACCAGGTCCCTCAAATGACTGGAGGGGGTTGACAAAAGGATGTGTCTGTTATGTACTGGACCTATTTGAGGACACAAGAAGTAAATTACGAATTCTCTTTATGTGCCTCAAAGATTCACAGCAGGATTATGAGCTGAGCAGGACGGGAGGTTAGATAACCAATGACGCAAAAGAGGAAGAAGTCAATCCCTAAAGCAAAAAATATTTATTGTACGAGATACAAAACTGTTAGTTGTGAGTATAGTTGTGGAAATAGTCCAATAATAGTAAAAATGTTCAATTTTATCATCCAACAGACACTTTGAAAAGAGAAACAATTGTATACAGGTTGGCGTTTTGCTATATGCACTAACAACTTAAGAACATTTTTCCTCTGACATTGGTTTCTTTGATATGTATGCCATAATCTTTTCTCATGCCAAAAGACACTGAAACATGGCCTGATAATATCTTGCTTGATCCATGAGCTTAGCAGAACTAATAGAGACTTGATGAGTCAGGATAGATGTTAGATCTCTGTTCTGAATGGGTCAACTCTACACTCCACACAGAAAGTAGAGTTGATTTGTCTTATTATATATATATATATATATAGCAACAGTATAATGCTGTACACAACACATCACTGTATGAGTAAATGAGTAATACTGTATGTTTGAGTCAATTTGGTGTTTTCAGTGTTTTCTTATGCGACTGAAATCTAATGCTGAGGCAAAACAGATCTCTACTCTCAGAAGAACCTAATTATCAGAAGAATTATTTCTCTGTTTTTGTAAATTCTTTTAAAGCATCACTTACTGTACTGAGTGTGTAAGTACAAATTTGACAGCAGCTAATAGGTTGTTGGAAAGGCAACTGGCAGCCTGTGCTACAGGAGGAAACGATTACATTTAGAGGATTTGGCTGGATTGTTGCTATATCAGGCTAGCAGGAAGCATCACTCCCGTGTTGCACAGGAGATGAGGTCGTGTTCAGACAGATGGAGGAAAACATAATTTTCCTCAAATTTAGTAGCCTCAGAAACAGCTCATTTACATGAGTTTGCAGGGAGAGAGCACATATCTGAGCCCATGAGCAGACACACAAACACAAAACATGATCATGTAGTCATAAACTTAAAGGGGCTTGTAGCCACTTAAAAGGCAGGGTTAGAATTAGGTCATACTGTATACAGTAGAGCCTGGTATTACCACAAAGCTATAAACACCTGTGCTAATATTTGATCATCTTAAGACCATGTGGTTTTGGAAATGTTACTCCACCCTATAAAGTTAACTATTAACTTTGTGAATAGCAGCTGTTCGGAGGAATTATTCATCCACATTGCAGTAATTAAAGAGTTAAAATCATTTAGAGTGTTTTAATAATCTACTTCCGTGAGTGTTTCTAGATGTGAGGGATATATTGCTCTTAATATAAGCTTTTAATGTCAGTTTGGACTTATCTTACATGCATCAATCAAAAATTGTCTCTTGCTCATTCTCTCTCTTTGTCTCACACACACACACACACACACACACACACACAAACGTTACGTAAGAAACAAGTAATTTGATCAGTAACCAGGAAGGTGCCAGTTTGATAGAATGGAAAACTACTGGATACAGGGAAACAAAACAGCAGCAACAAAATTAAAGTCCTGCTAAAACTGAACTTTATTTATCACAACGGCTTGAATAATGCAATTTTGGCTTTTTTGTAATACCAACATAACCTCTAACCACTTTATCATTTTCTACAAAAGAAAACTTATTGCACTGTTTCTATCTTGCTTATTGGTCAACTAAGAGTTTGGTTTTGTAACAGACCAAGTGCAGAAGAAAGTGATGAAAGAAATTTAAATGTGAAAATTCATTTTACACTTTAATATATGCCAGGAGTAAATATCAGGTAATAAAATCCACAAAACAGTTTTTTTGCATGGCACAGGATTAAAGTAACTTTTTTTGAGGGGGCACCAAGAGGAGTCCTGCTGACTTTGTTAAAAAACAGAAGTTTACCAAATAATACCTTTAATAATAAATCATAAGGGTGGATAATGATAGATTTTTCAGCCTAAACAAAATGATTGATGAAAGGTATGATTCAAATGGACAGACCAAATTTAGACCCAGGGGAGAAAGAGAAAGCGAGAGAGACATGTGATGTTGTTGATGCTTGTGGTTTACTTGCATGGTTCAGTAAAGTTTATCTCTCTCTCTCTGTTGTTTTGGAGGGGGGGGGCATATTTAGATAAGCAGAGAGTTGCCACGGGGTGAAGCGGTAACAAGTTCATACAGGCACTGCTGTACCACAAACACACAAACAGCATCGTTACTTTCATAAGATCGT
This sequence comes from Ambastaia sidthimunki, assembly GCA_036877625.1. Taxonomy (NCBI): domain Eukaryota; kingdom Metazoa; phylum Chordata; class Actinopteri; order Cypriniformes; family Botiidae; genus Ambastaia; species Ambastaia sidthimunki. Next base: position 49,636 of record JAZGTK010000431.1, read on the forward strand.
AATGCCTCATAAGAAGCAGGCAGTCATGCAGTTAGTCCCCAGCACTGTGAAACGGTAAAAGAATTCTTCCTGTACTGTAGCGCTGTTTTGTGCTTATAACCACACTCAACATTGATTTCACAGCAACAATAGACAGCAGCCAACAACTGAACTGCTTTCAACAGTCCACTTACAGACAGGACTCTCAACAGTCCTAGCTGTGCCAGTGCTATATATGGCATTTTAAAAGGGAGAAGGTATGAGATAAGACACACACACACACACACACACAGTAGAAATTGTAAACAAATCAACAGCAGTTTCACAAGCTGAATGGATCCTACCAGGTTAGAAATAACAAAGTCCTATGAGATTTTTTTTTTGCATCCCTTACAGAGTTTCACACTGCAACAAACTACTGCACACCAGCATTTACCTGCACACACAGAACACTGAAGGCAAGAAAATATGAAACAGATTAAAGTGAGCAAGAATGTTACAGATTCTCCAAAATTTAGAAATTTGTCGAAAACTGCATGTTAACATCAATTCAAAAAAACGTCCATAAAAATTAATCAAAGTAATTTAATTTGAGCTTTTATAGTCATTTACAATCATTCACTCATTTATAATCTAAACTTTATTCTTTCTAGTAAATTTCAATATTTTGGAGTACTAAAGAGGTTGGTTAAGTATAACTGCCTGATGTTCGAGTAAACAGTATTTAGCAAAAACAATGTAAAAAACATTAGGAACATAAACAATAAATGTCAGATTCTAATGTGCTTCTCAGGTTATGAGAAGTGAGGCTTCATTCTAGGAACTTGATGTACTGATGTTCAAAGTCCTCAGATAGCTTTTACTCAATGAAACTTGCTGCCACTGACTCTGGAAAACCCGCAGGCATCAACATGACAATCTGACAAGCTGCTTTTTTCAGTTAGAAACTGTGTGTCACTCATCATGCTTTATACGGCTAAATTTAGCTAGCATTAAAAACAACTTGATGACTACTTGATTTTTATTGATGTCCTGTAAGTATATAAAAACTCCCTATTTAGAAATTAAATGACCATTTTAATGGTATTTTCCAGCATTTTCAGAAAAACACACACACACAGTACACGACACAAACACGCATACACACACAATTACCAGTGCAAAATATACAAACATTCTCTCTTGGGGTTGAACTGGTGATTATCGTGTTTTTTTGTTTGCCCAAGGGAAAATATTTGCAACTGTCAAGACTTGCTTTTCTCAGCTTGTGTTAAAAGCACACATGAAAGTTGGAGATGACAGGCATAATTTAAGCCATCATTTCTTTTATGAGTGTTCTCTGCAATACTATAAAAGCCTGGGATCTCACCAAGCTCCTAAAATTAAGTACAATATGAAACCGAGAAAAACCCTGCCAGTCTGCTACCGGTACAAGTGACCTACTACCACACCTACCCCCATTCTTTGTCTTTCTATTGCATACACACACATACACAAAGACTGAATAGTAGTTTATGCAAGTATGTGAATGAAATGAAATGCAAAATGCAGCTAGCGATATGTGCCTGTGTTCACGCACTTGTGTAGGGTACATTTCAACCTTAGGAGACAAATACCAAAGAAAAAACGAATTGTAGCAAGCAAAAAGTAGTGAGTGAAAGTCAATAACAGAAGGATGCAAGATAGAATTTGGTACTTAATTCTGGGGAATGTTTAAAGGTAAAGCGGGTTCAGTTCTACAAGCAGAGCAATTCTTCTATAACACACACACACACACACACACAATAACAGTAGAGAGAGAGTTCTGAGTGCTGTCTGTTTTGTGTTATCGCTCTAGCACACTGTTCCTCTTTCACACCCTCCTGCTCTTCACATTCACTGCATTAAGAAATTCTTACATCTCTTACAATGTCAAATATGCCCATATTTTAAGTCAAGTGGATGACTCATACAGCTAAACTTATCGTCTTGACATTAAGGTATGGAATATATTGTGTAATTGATCATTTATGGTTAGGAAGTGCTCACAGGGGGTTACCTCTCATTTTAACATTGATTACATTTTGTTTTTTTTTAAACATTAGTCTTTTCCCTATCATCAGTCGATACATCACGTATTTTAACAAACTCGACTCATGACATTTCATGCACTTTAAAATATTGCAAACATTTCACAGCTGTTTCATTTATTGTGCTGAAGAAATTCTGTATGTCCACAATCTGTACCTTATCGCTAGATAAACACTCTGTCAGACCTTATGTAACATATTCAAACAAATCAGTCCGACAGTGTGATACAAGCTGCATGCTTGTGGTTCAGCCTATACATTCCTCCTATTGACTATTATGTAGTGTGAGTATACTCATGTCTCTAATCAATTTACATTGTTGTCATTTTGATGACATAATTGCAACCTTAGTGTTGTGCTGAACTCTGAACAGTTCTTTCTGTTCTTGTGAGAACTTTTACTCTATTTATGTAAGAGTTGTGTGGATTTTATTCCATGTCTGTCGCTGTCATTTATCTTCTGTTTTGTCATTAACAAAATATGTGCATTTAAAATGTACAGTCTCCTATTTTCAGGGACCTGAAACAAAAATATAGATTCACTATAGACTATACATTATAGATTCACTACACCCACTTACTCATGCTGTTTAGAATGAGAATATTTCTTCCCCCATAACACCTCAATCTAGCATCACACAAACCATGTTCATGGCTGTGAGACAAATTAAAGGCAATAAGCTTTTTTTTTTTTAAAAAAAAAAAGACTTCAATATTTCCCACCCCAACATCCGTCTTAATAAATACACCAAAAGAGGAACAAAAACTGCATTTCTGCAAACTGAAGATTAACTGTTGATGGATTCAGACTCCTGGTTTAACATTGCTTCTCTACCTCATTTGTAGCCATGATAGCTCTGAGTGTTTCTATGCCTTGACCTACAGAGAATTTTAATGGACCACCTATGGCTGAGGCCACATAATCATATTTAATGAATAAGTACATTTATTTTGAAACGTTTCTCTGAAACTTTGCTTTTCCCACATGCTGTTAGATACAGAAATCATTTACAGGAAATGCACTGAAACCCTAAGAGAGCGCTCGTGATATTTAGGAAGCCCCACGTCTCTGGAATTCTTTTAAAAAACAATGATGTTTTTTTAAACGGCTGTCTTGCAGCCAAACTCAAGAACCTTTATTTATACAGTGCTAGCGCAGAAGCCGGTTCATTTTACAGCCTCAATATCGTGCGCAGACTTTGAATTTCGAAACAGTCACTTTCTGGTGAATACAAGTTGAGTTTGAATAAATGGAGAGATTGGCACTCATTTGACACCACCTACTTCAGATTCTTGTCGATTTTATATAGAAATCCAACAGCATTTAAAAATACAGTAAACAGTTTCTCTGCCATAGTCTCTCGGTGAAGCATAACTGCAAACACAAAAAAGATTGTGTCTAATTGAGTCAAAAAACATGGTGATTCGGTGATAAAGTAGAACTGTGTCTGGGCAACAGAAACCATTTACAGACAACATTCTTGCACTGAGAATCAATGTGAATCATTTGAAAATATGTCAAAACAGCACAGAGATTGATCTCTTAGTGAGAAAGTTTCTTAACAACCTGCCAGTAAGTTTAGTTGCATATACATCTTTCAAAGATTGTATCTGATGAAATATTTGTAATGGGTAATTAAAGAAATGGAATGTCTACTTCTTACTACAAACCAATGCATTTTAACATCGAAGGTAAAAGTCTTAATGTGTGAAGAACCACTAAAATGGTCTGGAATAACAATGTTAAATTTTAATAATCATTATTAGATTTGAAAGAGGGATATAATTGACATTTATATGTGTCTCATATGCTATATTATTAAACACGACATACTTTTCTGATGCATATCTATGTGTGTTTGGGTAGTTTTCAATAAAAATGATAGATTATATAATTATATAATTTTACCAACATACAGTGAACTTTTTATTGCCAGGGAACTTAAAATACTGTCATATTTTTCTGACAAGCTAATTTAATTTTGAGAGATCAGAAGCGTCAGGTGTTTGTTCTATCAAATAAACGTTCCGTATATGAAAATCTAAAACATATTGATCTAGTACTGGCCACACGTCTTCACATGACTTAAAATATGCAGATTATATTTCACTTGGGTTTCCGGTCTGCCACATTGGCAGGCATATAAATTGAAAAGGCGCAAAAAAGTGTAGCGTGACTGCAGCTTTAACAGTACCACAGCTGCAACACAATCTTGGCAATTCAGAAATTCTGTATATATGCTTTTCCCCCAGTGACAACTATGTTTAAGGGTGGAAATGGTGCTTTTTTCAGTCGTAGATTTTGTATGATTCACATTGTACAATTCATACTGTACAACATCGCCACCTCGTAAAACACATGTTCCAGTGAGATGTTCAAAGAGTTAAATGAGCTTAAGGTGGATCACAGATTGATTTGGAACATAGTGATAATGATGAGAATTTAAAGAGCTCTCTCTCTGTCTTATGCCCACACACATATTCCCTATTTCCTTTATATTCTGGGAATTGTCATATGGTATTTGATTTTTTTTTTGTAGTTTGTGACCCTAGTAGTCTGAAATGCAGGTCATAAAGTCAAGTGTTTGTTGAATTCTACAGCCCCAGCATGCTTTAGTTCTAAAGCTGGTCCCTGAAGATTTCTCTCCCTCTCCTGATAGCATGAGAAGCATTTAAAGACAAACAGCTACACTAGAAACAGATAAAACAATGATGCACTTAAAGGTATATTGAAACACATCAGCACACAAGGAAGACAGATCAGGCATACAGATCAGCACACATATAGTATGTAGCATGTAATATGCCCACACAAATACTCCTTCATACACTTATAATTTATACACTGTAGACACTTTTATCCAGACCAGCATACAGTACATTCAAGTTATACATTTTATCAGTACATGTGCTCCCTAGGAATCGAACCCTTTGCACTGCTAACACAATGCGCTACCAACTGAGCTACAGGAACACAATACACAAGAAATTGTGATAGCTAAAGTTTGTTAAAGCTATCTGTATCACAGCATGGTTAATTCGACCCTGAGTCACTCAAACTGTACTTCTATCCACAAGCCAGGCCGTACTTGTTTTTAACCAAATGTCCCAGCACAATACGTTTCATGCCAACCTTCTAATCTGAATTTGAGAGATAAACAATTACTCCCATTGTTTTATGTTGTCAGGTCACTTCATGTACTGTTCTTACCAACTACATCAGATTAAGAGACAAGCTAAGACCTGATTTTTTACATTTAAATTTTTGCTTAAATTCTTTCTGCAGATTGTGGGGTAAATAATAGTTTCATCCTCCTTAATTATAAACTATGCACCACTTTAGCTGACACTGTAAAAGCTACAAGGCAAATATCTTTCACTCTCTCTCTTTCATAGAGATAGTCAGGTGGAATGCTTAATGAATTCATTTAGGGGATGAATGATGAGTGACTGTGTGCAGATTGAGACATGCCCTCTAAACACGCCCCCCACACACACACACCTTACAGTAAAAGAACAAAGAGTGGTTCTGTCATGTCTTTCTACAGAAGCAAACCAGCCAACCCGCCACAACACAACTCACATTAAAACATTTCTGTCAAAGGACGTAAACTCAAAGAGATGCACCTGCATGAAGTCACACATTTAACACATAAATGTAGTTACGAACACAAGAAGTTAAGAACTTCCAATGAGCCACAAAAAACACTGGTATTTGTTTTGTGAAAATACAACCAGTCCATTAGAAACCTGATTTCAATGCTTGTGATCTGCATCAGATTGTTGTACACAAACCTTACTTCCCTTACCGTAATTTTACAGTTCAGTTTTATTGTCATATCATAAAAATCTTCAATAATCATTTACTCTCTTTTTAACAGTTCAAACACACACATTCACATTAGGTCTGCATCCCATGACACTGAAATCTTAAGCTTTTCCCAAAGCAGGACGGTCATTCCAGTAATCAGATGTTTTATCTGATGAGTGATTACTTGGCTGGAACGCACCCCAGGGTGAACAGAGTAATTTGTCTTGGCTAAAACTTCTTTTCAAAATGTGGATCATTTAGTGAATGTTGAAATGGTCACGCTTGATAATTTGACTAATCACTCCAGAAAGAGTTTTTGTCACTGATTGAAAGAGAGATCCTCTTTTGAAAGAGACAAACATTTTTGTTTATTTTTTTGTGGAGAGCCCATGTGGAAAAAAATCTGGTTTGTGTTGGTTTGTCTATCCAACCTTGTGTTGTTATACTGTAAATCTGATCATATAAAACAGGTAAGACATCACCCTCGTCAAAACGTGAAAACAGTAAGAACATGAGATGACACATCTGAAGAATGACAATGTGTCACTCCAGGGAGGGGAGTCCAGTAATGCTGTACAACATACAGTAATGAGTTGTGGTTTTTCTTCTGAAGAGGGTCCAGAGGGAAACTATCCATTACTCTATGCCCCCACACACTCACACATTCAGACATTTTCTAGAGTATATTGCTGCTGAGTAATATTGAGACTTCACTTTAGCAGCACTGAACTTCAATAGAAACAAGTGTAGTTATCAATCTAGTTCAATCTAGTTCTTTGTACTCATCTTGAACTAGTTCAAAAGGTGTGACACGTAGACCTTTCTCTATGTCAGTTAACTGTTTTTCACTTCCCTTTTTAATCTTTCACTGTATTGCAGTTCAAGCAGGGTTTGCGAAGACAGTTTTTGCAGTGAACAGTGGACAAGTATAGACTGTATTGTGTGAAGGAAGTGGTTACATGGTATCTCATGCTGGAGAATGAGAGCAAAACAGGAAGTGTTTTAAACTGTTCCATCCACGTGGCTCATACCACAACTTGTTTTATTGTTAATTTTAGTTGCATCTAGATTATAAGATGCTCTTTACATTGTCATATGTTTACATATAGGTGATTACAATTACAATTACACACACACACACACACACACACACACACACACACTATATATATATACCAACTGGTGACTCCAGTCAAGCAGCCAAAAGAACTCCAAAAGTTTACAAAACACTAAAATATGTCTTACACACACTGTTTAAACTGACAGACAATAATGCTCACTCATTCCCCAACCCGTTTCCTTCCTCTCTTCAAATACAAAAATCTGTTTATTTCTTCACCAAATTTCTCAACACACCCCTCCCTTTAGTTAAATATCAATAACAGATCATCACATTTCACAGGCCAACAACTCACACTGGTGCAACTGTTCATTTTGCTTTACATAGTTTTTGTTACAATTTTCTCATATGTTTCTCATATGTGTAGATTAACTATAATAGGTACACAAAAAGTGTTAACACAGTGTTACACTACAACAAAGGTTTTATAGAAATTATATGTGTTTTAAACACATTATATGTGTAAATTACATAAACATCTCTTATAATCCCATGTAGAATTTAACAAAATGGTTAATAGTACCATTTACGATAAATAAAATTCAAATATGTGGACCATCTATAAATATCAGAATGATATAAATCTGTTTAACTAATGTTCAAGAAAAGATTTATAGCATCTGTGTTCTTCTCTGACTATTCCATGGTGACCACTTCTGAAAAGCAACATCTGAGACTAAACTGGGATCTCGGTGCATGAGCTTTTCCCGGGAGTCTGCTAACACTGTTATTTCACTTCTGATTCACACTGATGTAATTCACTTCTCTCTAAGCATCTGTTCAAGAGCACTCAAAAAACACCTGATAATTTGTGACCCTTGAACTTCTGGCCTAAGGGTAATTTTATTTGTATATGTATATTTATTTGTATTTACATGTATTATGTATAACTACTACAGGGCCACTAATATTACATATTTTGGATGTCTCTCTAATGACCTATACTGAGTTTAGGTCATGTAGCATGTAGGCTCTAATGTGCCGTGTTCGGATGGCCTTCAAGAACAACACTGAAAATCACTCAGATGATGCTTAAATTGCCCTTGCTAATTAAAGACTTCTTAAATTATGAGTGCAAATAAAGTAAATCTTCTAATGGTTGTCAATGTGACAAAGCCATAAACTAATAAACGTTGATGACGTAAATGATTTTTTAAGAGAGATAAAAGTTGGATAGTGTGGGCCATTTTGACCACTGAAAACTTATGGGATAACTGTTTTAGACCCTTTTCACATGACCAAACATTATTTTTTTATGCAGAGCTCTATGGTCTCCTTAGCTGCCCCTACAAAAACATGATGTTTTTAGCAAAGCTTTTTGCCTGGGAAAAAAACTGACGATCCATCACCACAAAGCAAGTTTTCATAAATGTATCTTGACTCATGTTTGCTCACTCTCGGGAAAACCCTGACAACTTTCAGAGCAGGGCAGAGCTTTTCCACATTCATAAAACTACTTCTGATGCTCTCAACCTTCATTTGAATGTGTTTTAATAACTGCTTATTGACTTTAGTCACAGAAGCATTGAAAATCTAATTAATCAGTCGGACAGCCTGCCAAACACAGGCAGCCCAATCAACCAGAGCTGTATCCACAGAGGTTTCAAGTTTCAACTGTTGTATCAGTGCAAAGAATGGAAAATTAGGCTGATAAGATATGTGAGAGAGGGTTACTGAATGGCTCAGACAATGATTACATACAACATCAATGTTCTGAAAATACTTCTCCGTGTTCTTGTGACTTTTTAATAGATCAGAATATTTGGTGGAGTTCTCAGTTGTTTTCTTAATCTCAAATGCTTATAATAGCAACAGAAATTAGACAATTGTTCAAATACACTAGGAGTGTGGAGCTGTAAATGATGAATAATGAATGTATTGTACAGCTAAGTTAATGTGGATTTGGGTACATTTGATTAGAAATGTTTGAGCTCACATTAAAATATTCAATAATATCTGAAATGAGTTTGTGACGTTGAGATCATATTTAAAAATCGAATGGAGACATTTTGAGATTTCTGGGTCTTTTCTAGGAGAAATGTCTGAGACACAGGACACTTAAGCAAAATAACTGAGATATGAAAGAAATCACATTAATCTCAGTAAAGAGGTATTTCTATTCTATGGGTAACTGTATTGGACCATTTAACATCAGCCCTATTTTCTGCATTCCCTCTTGTATTGTGAGTTATCAGCAAGATGTGGTTTTAAACTTAAATCCCATTTACTGTACAGTAAACTTACTGATGTACGACTTACTGTACAGAGAAATTGGGTATACAGTACAGTTTTATCAGCCTGTGTGCTCTAGCTATAGGAACACTGTTAGCTACAGTAACACCTAAAAAACACTGTTAGCTACAGAAACACCTAGACAGAGTCACACTTACATTGTGTATTACTGACATAATTGAAAAAAGTGCTTTCAGAACATAACGTAATGTGAATTTGCATTTACCAATAGCAATTTGCCTGGATTGATGTGACCTCTGTGTGGGGCAGTTTTTCTTATATAGCTAAACTGAATATTTAAAATTGGTGACGCACACATTTTAATGGTGTCTATTCATCTGATTCCAAACTGCTCTCCCTCAGAGTAGAAAGTACTGCATATAAAACAGGCTGCTCGGTAAGTTAGTACTTTGTGGGGAAAGAGGAGTAGCTGGTATGTTCTTTATTTACAAGGCAAAAATGATTGATTTAAAACAGTTGCTGTAGTCACAACGCTAATTGGACAAGCTAACTTGAACAACAACTTTCACAACGAACCCAAAACACATATAGACTTTACAATCACATCACATCTTAAGTCACCCCTGTGATAAACCTTGCAACACCTTCTGGCCCCACATTTTCGTGTACATGTTCAGCTACCACAGTGCTGTGATCCAAAAAGATGTTCACACAAAAATCAACCCCACAGGAAACCCCATTTGATGCATGTGTGGCTTTGCGTCTGTCATAGCCCATGCAGACATCAGACGTCAGCAAGATACACAACATACCGCAAGAGCAAAACAAACAAATCCAAAAGCAGAGCTGAATGACTATGTGAGTCATTGTGTTGCTCTTAAGAAAACATTACAGAACCGTCGGCCATATGCCTTGAATTTGTACAAAATCTGGCAGTATCTTGAGAGAGATAGAGAGAAAGAGAGAGCGAGAGAGAGAGAGAGAGAGAGAAAGAGAGAGAGAAACAAGTTTCAATTATATGGCACAATAATTGTGAAGAGCTGATAATGAGACTTGTAATAGTTTTGAGTTATACCTCATCTCCTTATTACCGGTGTTGCTTACCACAAAAAATAAGGTAAACAACACTGGTAGTTAAGGTCAGTGGTAACACTGTGGTGAATGGAAAACATGACAGTGCTGTATAACCAACGTAACATGAGAAAGTGTTTGACAAACTTAATTTAGACAACAATGTTAAAACAATGTACTGCAGTAACTCCTTCCGATCAGACATCATTTGGCAATTAGACTTTTTGCGCAACAAGTGCATAAATCCCATTGTCAATGATTATAGGTTTCCATGACCAATAAAATGGATTGCAGATGTTTTGTTTTCCACCCTTCATAAACATGCACATTTACACTTGATTTATAAATAAATTATACAGGACTACTCAGATTCAGGGCCTGAACTCTACAGTACAGCCAGCATGCAAATCTCTATTTTAATAAATATTCAGTTCTGGGCAGTCAAATTGTATTTTTTCTTATTTTTTTGTAAGGACAGATTAGTTCAGGTATTTGGTGTTGCAGGGCCTTTTTTTTTGCTTTATCACACAATAACAGAAAACTTAGGTAGCCTAAATTCTGCAGAAAGTGTTTTTTTTTAATACATACCATTTCAGAACATCTGACATTGATCTAACTATTGCAAAGTAAGTTTACTTTAGATTTTGATCATTTCCCTAGCGAAAATGGCAACGAGTGTACATTATGTAGATAAATATTTGCAGATATTTTATGTGTAGGTACAGATGTGTCAACTTGAACTGACAGGAGGGTGTAAAACTGCGCACTACAGCTGCGGGGCGGAGCTGGCAGACAGCTCTCAAGGAAAACTTCTGTGTCTGTTTAGTAAGAGTGGGTAGTTGCGCATCTAATCGAAGCAGAATTAGACGGCTGAAGTTGAAGACTTGTGGACTGAAGATTTCTCTGTCTCTTGCGAGTCAACAATGTATCTTTATCCGAGAGATTTTGGAGATCGACAAAAGCATGAAGAGGAGCATGAAGTGTGATCCGTGTAATATTTGACTTTGCGGAGTGAATGCGGGCGTTTGGGCATCTCATCATTTTACGATGCGTCTAGGGCGCGTGTAAAACAGCCTTCTTGAATGTACTATCAACATGCATGTCAGAAACAATTCCGTGAGTATGAACGAGACCAGCAGTTTGAGGGTTGCAGGTTGGGACCCTACTATTCCGATTATAATGTTTATAATCGGCGTGGTCGGCAACGTGATCGCTATTGTAGTGCTTCAAAAGTCGCGGAAAGAGCAAAAGGAAACTACCTTTTACACTCTGGTCTGTGGACTTGCTGTAACTGACCTACTGGGCACGCTGCTGGCGAGTCCTGTCCCAATTGCCACCTATGTGAAGGGTCAGTGGCCCGGTGGGGAACCTCTGTGTCAGTATTCCGGATTTATTTTACTCTTTTTCTCCTTGGCAGGACTTAGTATTATCTGTGCCATGTCCATCGAGAGATACCTCGCCATTAACCACGCTTATTTCTACAGCCATTACGTGGACCAGCGTGTGGCTGGCTTGACGCTCTTGGGAATCTATGTTTCCAATGCGCTTTTCTGCGCTCTTCCCAGCATGGGATTCGGGAGCGTGGTGAAGCAGTACCCAGGAACCTGGTGTTTTATCGACTGGCGGACCAATGACAGTACAGACGCCACTTTCTCCTACATGTACGCCGGCTTCAGCTCCGTTCTTATTCTCGCCACCGTTATCTGTAACGTATTGGTGTGCGCGGCACTGATCATGATGCACAAGCGCTTCGTGCGCAGGACTTCGCTTGGCACTGACCAGACGCGCATCGCGGAGATCAGGCGCAGGCGGAGTTTCGCCCGTTTGGCCGGAGCAGAGATCCAGATGGTCATTGTTCTGATAGCAACGTCTATAGTCATACTCATTTGCTCCATTCCATTAGTGGTAAGTTTTGGTGGCCTTCTGTATATGTTTGGCAAATAACAGCATACTTTGATTTAGAGTAGTTGCACAATACGGGTTAATATGTGGTACAGCGTGTACGAGAAAGAACCTGTATCAACATGTAGACGGAAGCCAGTGAGTTAATCCTCATGTTCTCAGTAGTGATTTTAAAACTAACTTTAAATTCCATTTTAACTATTAAATGTTTCTCAAAGCTAAAGAATGCACACACAGACAACAAGACTTGTATGTCCTAAAGGCATGAGAGCTACTGTAGCAATGTGACTGTTATCTTGTATAGAAATGTTGCTTCTGTTTGGCGTCTATTCAACGTCAGTTAAAACGTAGAATTTTTTTTTTGACACAGGCATTAGAAATGCTAATAGACAATTTACAGAAGTGTACTGCGCTCTAGTGCGTGGACCTATTTCAGAAAATGATGTAAAAACTCATTGCATTTATTTTTTTCTTATCTCAATATTTTATACAGAAACATATACATGTCTAAAACATGTACATAGTGTTATACAATACGTTTTACTTTCTGTAAAATTAGCATACGCACTTATGCTAAGTCAAGTTAAAATCGGTAAAGCTGTCAAAATTTCCCTAAAAAGTACATAACAGGTCAAAGCTACTCTAAAGCTCTCTATAAATGACACAATTGTTATCTATTAATGAGATATGATTATTATTTCCTTTACCTACCTCTGTGGGAGTTACGAGACATATTTTACATAACCGTACGAGCTGTTAAGTGATGTGATACTGACTCATAGTGCTGATGTTATGCAGATATCCAATATCTTATCTAACATAAGTGGTAAATATTTAAATATATTTTTAGATAAATATATGTCATGTCTCTTTTTTCTATTCAGGTGCAAGTGTTTGTAAACCAGCTGTACCATGTACCAGTACAGAAAGTGATAGAGCTTAATCCAGACCTCAAGGCTATCAGAATTGCTTCTGTGAACCCCATTCTTGATCCCTGGATCTATATCCTGCTAAAAAAGACGGTGGTGCAGAAAATATTAGAAAAGATCAAGTGCCTCTTCTGCCGTATCGGTGGGCGGGGTCGTGGGCGGAGCCACGCAGAGTTCCACTGTGGTAACAGTGCCCGCAACACATCGGTTGCTTCTCGTGATTTACCTTCACTGGTGCAGCCCGAGCTGCCAGAGGTGATCAGCACATCACAGACGTACCTGTATTTCCTGAAGGGGAGGCAGGGGATGGGCTGCTGCGGTCGTTCTGTGCAGAGTGGGACTTCCACTTCCACCGAGCAAACACTTCTGTGCACCTCTCTGGGGTCAGACCTCAGCAGTCTGAGACACAAGACAGAAGGGAGGGAAGAGTGTCTGAAAACACATTTGCTCACGCCCATAAAGACAAACGAAACACAGTGTCCCAAACACCAGCCACTGCAAGTTACATTTACAGACGAGACCCTGACATTACAAGAAAGATGCATATAAAACATTTCAGACAGACACCAAAAGTTGAGCCAGTTGAGAGACATTAAACTGTGTTAGAGGAACTTGATGGACTTCACTAAGAATTTACGAAATTTAGGACAAGATTTTGTAGAGAAATCAAACACCAATTAAAGCACTAAAATGCAGTTTATGTGACAAACCATAGATCATTAAACTCTAAATTTAAGTTAAAAATGTGAGACGTTTACTAGGAGAAGGAATGTGCAAAATACCTAAACAAACATGAAAAGAAAATTGGGCAAAGAAAACACATTGGAGTGTTTTAAAGCGTTAAAGATTAAATTATTAAAATGATTAAAAAGAGTTTAGCAACAGGATTTGCTGACTACGCATATTCTAGATACAAGGATAATGACAAATCTATTATGAAAGTGTTTTTATTAAACAGAGAACAAATTGTTGTATAAATCTCTACAGAAAGGGCTATAAGCTTTAGCTTTGAAAATTCAGAGATGACCTGGGGGAATTCACAAATTTCAGACCTCATGTGATTTTGATGGATGACCTTGTGGCTTGTTCTTGCTAGCAAGTATGTGCTACCCTGCTCAAGTTCCTCTTTGCAGGCATTTTGGTGAGATCTTGCTAAGGTCACAAGTTCAAGAAAATCCAGACTGCTTTGTTAGATTTTCACATGCTGGAACTCCTGCAGCTTAAGGGTTAAAAGTATTTTTTCCCTTTTGTTAAGGTGGTGAGAACACACTTATCATTTCTATTGACCCAACTGTCTTCTATTTCAAACTTGTACTTGCGTAAAAGAGTAAATTGTAGCTATAACTGTACATTCTTTGGATTTTCCATAATATGTACAATATTCTGTGAAGCAAGCAACTTCATATATGTGTTTAATGACAGTAAGTTCTTCAAAAACATCTTGATATGGAAACACAATATAAGAGCACATAAAAATACACAGCACATCATTTTCTACAGACATTTATTAATACACAGAGATGACAGAATGTATACTGAGGAGGTAAAATGATAAAGCTATTTAGATGTATATTGTCTTTTATGAGGGCATATGTGTTGCACTTTTAAATCCCTGTAACCACTGAAAAAAATCAACTTCAAGATCTTGATCAGTTAGCAGTCACCGAGGAGGAAATGTGGAGTTGATCTGTAAATATTTGTGATGCTAAAATGTGAACCTGTCTCATTGTAGTAATTGTAATTTATTGTAGTATTTCTTGACACTCTGTGGACTGCAGTTATTTCTTCTCTGTGAGAAGGTCAAATCTGACAAAGTTCTACCCTTGTCAACGCAATTATGTTGCAAGTTTTATTTCATTTCTTGTGTTAAGACAAACTGTACTGCACCACCATTATTTGCATGTATATAAATAATTCAGTGTTGTGATGTTCATTCCCTCCTTTTCATTTCTTTTAAAACATGAGGTAACACATGAAATCCGAACCTTGCTGTGCTTATTACCCTTGATGTGAATGGACACTTTGAAATGTGCAATGGTCAGTTATCTAATACTACAATAAAAAAATCTGTGCCACTGACTTGAAGACTAACACATTAATGAAATCAGAAACTCAACTTTTATCATTCATAATGTTAATCTGACCATAGAAGCATTCAAATAATTAGGCACCATAAAGTTCTCAGTTTCAAGATCACGTTCCTGCAGAGTAATACCAATCAGTCATTTGACCATGATGAGTGCAGAGCTACTCCAAAAAGTAATTATCTACTTTGCTGGCAATCAGTTGAAGGCAAGTGATTCTGGAAAATATAGATGATCCATAACAACAGTGAAATGGTTAGTTGACTTGTGCTTTCAGAGGGCTCTCAAGTATTCACATTTTATGCAGTATAATGCACACATGACATGACAAAACAGACCAGAGCTCAAAAGGTTTAAAAAGGACTAAGGACTATTCAGATTAAGTCAGGTTAGTGTGTTGTTCTGTATGGACTGAGCTCAATACCAGCAAATACGTCAGGTATCCATCCGTAAAGAGATAATTTATATCATTTCTTTTACTCAACATCTTGTCATTCAAAATTTGTAACTTCACTTTGTGTAACACAGAGAAAATATTTGAAAAATGCTAAAGCTGCTATTTTTCCAAAACTATGAAAGTGAAAGAGGACTTGACAGCGTCAGCCCCTAATATTCTGTCTACCAGATGTGTTCCACAAAAGGAGGTCATATCTAATTGGAACAACATAAGGGCAAGTGAATGATGTCAGCATTTTAAATAAATAAACATTTAACCCTAAAATAAACATTTAATTCTTTTTGCTTTGAGGTAAGAGCTACTGTAAATATATCCAGTGATTCACTGACGTATCATTACATGAGCCAAACCAGACCGGACCAGAGCAGAAACTCTTTACACGATGACCAATGTGCAGAGACAGACCTGGAGACACTCGTGCACTGTAGACATCCCATAATTTCATTAGGTTTATGATGGTAAATCTGTTAAACTCTTCACTGCATTATTCCATATATGAATCATTTATTTGTATGTTTGCTATGACGTACATTCTGGCACCTGTCCTTATACCTTATATGTTTAAAAAATGATTTTTCCACTCACAGTTTTATTATCGCATAATCAAAAGGACACATCAGCACCCGGCATAACCTTAAATCATCATTAGCGGAGACGTTAGCATCCTTATTTATTTAAATGAAGACACAATTAGCAAAAAATTAGCGGGAGACAGAAGGATGCTGGCAGCTTCCACCAGGTCCCACGGGTGCCAAATAAAAACCATTAAAGACATAAATCCCCTTGTTGGCAGTCCATGCACAGAACTGGACAGTATCAGTGCAAATATAAATCCCTGTGAATGATAGCGTCCGAGTCAGCAACTGCCAGTCATGAAGACATACATATTTTGAGGCTTGTCACTATGTATAACAAAATGGAAATTCTTATATAATAACCTAAACAAGGTAAAGCAGATTATTTAAACCAAATTTCTATTTTAAAATACTCTTTAAATGTATTTGGAAAACATATAGCTAAAGGGGAATTTTAAAAGAAAAAAGGGTTAACATCAAATCAATACAATAATAAAGCATATAAACAGGTAGGATGTTACCTAATACCTTTATGGTGACAGTCAATTGATTGTGTCCCTGATACATACAGGCTAAACAAACTTTTCATGATCTGAATGACCCCCTCCTTTTCTGCAAGTTTAACCTATGACAGCATTTAAAACAACATTTCTTAGTAGCTGCACTAATCAAACACAGACAATCCATCTGTCAACAAGTCATTGAGCAAATGTGAGTTTGCTGTGTGCATGTGTGTGTTTGATACATCAGAGTTTCATACTGCTTTAAGGGTACTTCGGTTCCTGCTGGGGACTCTCTTAAAACGGGACTCAAATAAGGCCTGACTGGAGCTAATGACATTCCTAATCAACAGCGTACATTGAGGAGGGATTGTTCCTCTATTTTGGGAAGCTAAACTGCACTTAAAAAACAAATTACCACAGACTGCATCAGTACAATGAAGGAATTTATGCTCTGTTTGAGTGAAAACAGTCCAGGCTGTGGTCCAGGAAGCTTTTTTTGATGTTCAAAGCATCTGGTACTCTCTAACACAAACTCACCACAAATTCGCTGCCAGTGGTAACTGTATTATACACTATATGAGAAATCCATTTAGAATCCAAGTAACAAAAGTCCATATGTAGAACGTACAAAATACAGAGAAAATACAAACACAACCTCATTTTCTCTCTTCACAGTCCTTGTGTCTTGACTAAAACACTGGGCGGGGATGAAGAAGGTCTGCTGTCGTTCCCAACAACAACCTCCTTTGCCATCCCCTGTGTGTTTCCACGACAACAGCTGTCTTCTTTCAGCCTTCATATTTTTTCAGTTTCTCAGCCATGGCTGTGCAGGCCTTAATCACTTCATCGCTCTCAAAATCTAAATCTTTGTTCGGTTTGAGAGCTTCCACAAGGAGCTTCCACAAGGACAGAGAGCTTGTTTCTGTCCTCCTTCCACAGGGGTTGCTTCGAAGGATGCAGGTGCAAGGACACTTGGAAAGATCATACAGCCTGGATGAAACGTCACAGAAAAAGTTCACCTAAAAATAAGCATTCTATCATAATTTACTCACCCTCATGTTGTTTTAAACCTGTATGACCTTCTTACCTCTGTAGAACATAAAAGGAGATGTAAGGTAAAATGTTAGGGACTGACAGCCTCCAGTCTCCATTCACTTTCATTATCTGGAAAAAGTGCAATGAAAAGTAAATGGTGACTGAGATTGTCAGTCTCTATCATTGTGCCTGTTGTTTCATTGAAAAAGATGGGTTGGGAACAACATGAGGATAAGTACATTTTTAAGATTTTGTTAGGTGAACTATCACTTTAAGCATGTACAGATATGGGTAATACATGTACACGTGCTGAAACTAGATGCAACATATACATCCACTGCATTTTTTACCAACAATTTATAGAGACATGCAATACAAAAGAGTATTGGTGAAACCTATTTCTATCTGCTTTAAAAAACTGGTCATGACTTTCATCTTGTCTCTATACTCATTGATTTCTAAATGCCATTCCTGTTTTGACTAATCTACAGGCTTTTGAAGATACAGTCCATAAACGCTGAGGCATACGAATGTTCTTTGTTACCATCAAAATTCAAAGCTGAAAACATGAAAAAGCACCATATGAAGTAATGGATGGAGTCTGAAGTGCACTGTATATTACTGAGGTACTATCAGCAAATTGCCAGGTTAATAATTCCAGCAGCATCTACCTTTAGCTCTGCAGAAACAGATTTTAACTAAGTTTTATGACACATATGGCCTTATCAAAATGACACATTAACACAGCCTTATTAATCTTAACTACAGGTTAAATACAGGTTTTAGTTGTTTAAACATCAATGTTAACATTTGATATGGCCACAAAATATGCAACTAGGCTGATTCTGCTCACTGTATTTTGCTGAAATAAAATGTACAGTAGCCCTGTAGCATTTCAATGAGAGCACATAGCTCACACTGCAAAATGAGCTTGAATAGATGTTCCTTATTTCACATTCTAACCGAATAAGCATTCTGGGCTGTCTACATAAAACAAGTTCCTGCAGTATTCTGTGGGAACTAAATAAAATGAACTGAAAGGCTCACACAAGAGTCACTACCAACTTCCAGAAAAAACTTCAAAACAAATAACAGCTAATAAGAAACAGGCATGTGGTTTAAGCTTAAAAAACTACAAAACACAGTATAAAGTACTCATAATAAATTTCAACAAATCACTTAGTACACAAACAACAGGGACTGGTTACAGAGCAGCAAACCACATTCAATGTGACATCCACACACATGCTTTGGCATTAACTACTGCAAGAAACATTGTGTCAGAAACGCAGGAAGATTTGTCACAGACGCTTTCTTTACATAATAATCTAATATGCAAGATCTACAATATAACACGACTGTCAGAAAGTGAAATATTTTATTTAAATTGTTTGCACAAAAAGCATTACATCTGCTTAACTGCTTCTCAGGAGAGCACCTTTAGTCTACCGTGGATAACATGTTTATTCACTTCTATATAAAATCTAAAGTTTACTTTCTTCTGTAAATCAATCACCCAGGTCACGTTACCCAGGGGACGAGAGAAAGAGAATGAGTAGTAGGAAAAAAAGAAAGACAGACAATTGTTCTTCAATTGTTCCTCTATTGATCTTCTGGACAAAAAATGTATTTATAAATAGGATTTAGTGGTCCATTTTACTTACATAATTATCCTATTGATTTTACTAAGAATTTCCTGACTCTTTCAATTGAAACACCAGATCACATATCAGCCTAAGAGAGGAAGAATATAAGAGCAAAAAATGTAGCTCTTGTCAAGAAGAAAATGTTTTAATGAGGATTTAAAGACATCTGATGGCTCAGGGAGATCTTTTCTTCTCCAGAGTCCTGATCGATTCCACAGACAGTAAATGATTTCAACAGCCGTGCTGATATCATGATACCCATTCATTCCATTTTACCATATACAGTTCCCAAAGCAACACCAGCAGTAGCCAGCTATGATGATCTGAAACTATAATTTTTCACCCAATATGCAAATAATCACTTGCCATTTTTTATGCAATAAAAACAGTTCTAAAAAACACAGCGGGGTCTGAGACCACTAGTGAAAATGCTTGCATGAATTTCTTATTTGGTATGTCTTGTTCTACTTTAATGACAATAAAAACAAACAAAACTCCCACAGGCAAAACCTAACGATATAAGTTATCCCAGCATGCCATGAGAACATTTCAAAGATAATCTTGCCTCAATGACAGAAGTTGAATCTGAGCTTGATACAGATTCTTATTTGTTAATTTCACATCATGACTTTTTTTAGTTTTTTAAAAATTCGAAAGCCCAGATTTTGAATGTGGTCTCAGACGTTTGGATCCCAAAGCAAGTTCCACAATCCCACAAAAAACCAAAGCCTTCTAAAAAACCAAACAAATGTAAACATTAGCCCTAACATTTGACTTAAGTCATCCTCCACCCTCAGGTTATTTTTCTATTTGATGAAATGACTTGACATAACATGCTCAGCCCAAAATAGAAAAGTATTCAATCAATCTTTATCCCAGAACTCAAGCTTAATGTGTGCGCAACTGACTATGATACTTGCTTTAACACACACATATATACATATACCTACAAGTAGTTACTAGCCAAATGACTGCAGGATCTGCAAAGTATCTGTCTAATGCACACATTCACACACAGGTTGGGCAAGTAAGGTGTGGCTTTGTTCTTCGAAGTAATCTTCCATGCTCCTGGGCGTGGATGTCCTAAGGTACACACTCTGTCACGGTGCCAATGATGGTTAACTGGCGAGAGCACTTACGTTCACCTCACACTTACTGACAGGAACACAGAGCCAACAGGGACACGACTTAAATTAACAGATCGGTTTTATTAGGAACCGCTACAAGGCAGAAGGAGAAAGAAATCATAATATAAAATAAACGTTAACCAAAATAAACCACATAAATAAGCAGAGAAAGATAAGAAAGTACAGATATTAAAAGAATGTAAAAAAAGAACTAATCATTTAGCTTTTAGAGGTCATTAGCTTGGGATTCAGATATTTTTTCCATCTACATTATGAATGATTATATACAGTATGTGTTCAATAAAGATGAAAACCTGTTGTGTGAAATCAGACTGCATTTGTCTACTGTTGTCACTAAGTTGAGTATCACATCTGTTTTTAATGCAGAAATCCAGGAAAACTTTACCGTATTCACAATTCCCCCCTATTTAGTCAACTGACCACTGTTTTACAATGCATCAGTTTGGTTAAATGGACAATTTAACTTTTGGTTTAGAGGATATTTGAAATTCATTCAAGCACTTACTAGCTCCACTTAACTAAGACTCAGTTGGACGTGACCCAGAGTTTGCCACGCCTCCCACCAGAGGGGGCGGGGTTTGGTTGACACCTCAGCAGACTGCACAGCCTGGAAGACCTCTTGAAGATTGATCTACACCTAGGGGTTACATTTTGAAAGTTTGAATCAACGTATCAATAATTTGATAAGTTAATTTAATTACCAGGCAAATGTAATTTCAGCATTTGATTTTACATCCTATTACATCCAGTATTTGACGCACAAGTATTTGACAATCCACTCATGCTTAAGAGACAGACAACATAATGACAATGAATAAACAAACACTGCTGATCTGCATGGCGACGAGTGCATGTGCTTACATCACAGGCGCTTTCATTATGGTGTTTTATTTACTTAAAGACTTTGAAACACCTTTGAAATCAGGCCAGTACAATAATGAAAGTAAATACTGTCCAATACAGGTTGTTGCCATGGTTACAAGAATTGAATGGCAAAAATGAGCTGTAATAAGTCTGAACTTGCAGCCCGGCTGGAGAACATTAAATTCACGTTTAGTTGAGCATCACGGTCAAACAGGTGTGTAGCAAGTAGACGCAAGGACGCAAGGACTGAGCTGATAAATCCACAGACAGAGGGAGAACAAGGGATTGGCAGGAGAGATTAAAGAATAAACCTTATGTTCTCCACTTTGATGTCAAACATTATTTGTAGTTTAGTCAGGGCAAGACCAGAATCAACCAGCCTGCCCAATGGTATCAGATTGCTAATGAGGGTAATTCTGTGTCGCCCCCTCAACAATGCTATGCTACACACTTAATCATCACCTTCTCACTTTTTCAAGTGACTCATCTGATAAGATCATGAAATTAGCCCAGTAAAGGTCACTAGTACTACTTTAATTTACAAGAAGGGGACAATAAGGACAAGGATTGTGTGAACAACACACACTGACAGGAAATGTACCATACATGTTAGACTTATGGTGGACCTTCAATGTCTGCCATTTACATAATGAATATTAAGTAATATTTCTTACTCCTAGCTAAAGCTCTTTTTTTTTTTAAATAGTCATGAACAATTTTAGATCAATTACTTTCAATTTACTGTTTAAAATTTAAAATATCCAATATGTGATTACAACAAAATCATTGTTTTACTTACACTCTAAAAAAAAGGTGCTAAAGGAGTTACTCTTAGCAATGCCATAGAAGAACCATTTTGGGCTCCCCAAAGAACCTTTGCTATAGGTTCAAACAATTTATTTCTTTCCTTTTTAAAGAACATTTCAGAAACTTTATTTTTAAAAGTGTAGGCTATCCAATACATACTATACCCAACATCCTAGTTTGCACCCACATACCAGAAAGAAAGTCCATGCCACTACGTTGAGTGTTTGAACAAGAGTACCAGATGAGAACATGGAACTGATACTTTAGAAAACAAATAAACCATTCAGTCAAAGGTTTAAAGAACCATTCTTTCCAACCTTTTTATAATCTAAAGAACCATTTACCACTACAAAAAACCTTTTGTGAAACAGAAAGGTTCTTCAAATGTTAAAGGTTCTCTATGGAACCTCATCAGCTCATCAAAGACAACTACAGATCAATGTACTCTCTACCATTTAGTAAACTGGGGTCCTGAACCACAACACTCACCAGACAGAAGTTCTGACATCATTTACTGACAGCTCCTGATTCTCATGACCTCACTCTCCCCAACCCTTTTTTTCATGTGGAACACAGATGGAGAAGTTAAAGAGAACTGGTTACTATTTACTTTCATCATATAGAAACAATGTCAACATTTCTTAAACTTACTCCACTTGTGTTTAATAAAAGAAAGGCAAAACATCTGTCAATACCCTGTGACTGACATCAGAGTAAATATAAAATAATTTAATTCAGATGCCAAAAGGCATAAAAATGATCAACAAAAAACACTGTCTCTGTCAGAGCCTGTAATGTCTCCTTTGAAGAGTTTCATCCTGAGACTCCGTCCACACGAAGCCGGTGCGTTCCCTATTCGATCATTTTTTTTCCTCGTTCTAAAAAAAAATTCCGTAAACACGGCGTCGTCTCAAGAAATATCTGCGTACACACGAAACCCCTGAAAACGGTGTAGTATATATGCCAGACCAGTATGGGGCGCTGTAATTCTGCCATAGAGATAGACTATACACGGAGAAGAAGACTTTGAGCATGCGCATAACCTTGCGCGCTGTATACGAACCAAGAAGAAGATGGTTAACGCAACAACTTCAAGAGCAAGAGTCAGTCCACACGAAAGACTCTTTCGTGTGGACTGACGACGAAGTCGAACTTCTACTCAGAGTCACACTCGACTACAAGTCCACTAAGCTCCAAGAAAACGTGGACTGGGAGTCGTGTCACTCCAAATATAGTGATATAATGGACGCGTTTCAGGCACAGTATCCGAGGGAGCAAACCAATAAGGATTTCCCTCACGATGCTACCATGATCTCAAAAGCCCAAGTCGTCGCAAAGTTGAAAAATATACGCAGCAAATACAGGCATGCGGTGGACACAGGGCGTCGAAGTGGTCAAGGACGGGTAGTACTCATATTTTATGAGCTTTGCGAGGAGATCTGGGGGGGTTCGCCTGCTACACGCTCCATCGATTCCGGCATCGAGGCGGGTGACCTGGAAGAGTCGTCTACATCTGCGGTTGTAAAGCAGCGCCGGGATTTGCTCCAGGTAAAATTGGCTCAAGGTTTATGATTTCAAGCTTAGCGAGTATGAATGTGTAAGGCACTATGTAAAGCGCTTTGTTGGCCATGGGTCTGTTGAAAGCGCTGTATAAATGCAGTCCATTTACATATGATACAGTATTGTATATAGTATATGATGACACAATCAACTTTGAGGTGAACTATTCCTTTAATTTTAGTTCAATTAATGCATTTGTTTAAATGTAGGTAAAATCAATTGTGTGCAACCACTTACCATAACATTTAGTAAATTCAATGAATTAGTTTTTTTTTTTTCAGTATAGTTAGGATGGATGCATGTTCTTTGTGTAGGTGTGTTGGTTTAGTGCATTATTCACATAGCTTTCTGAACTTATTTTGCATAGTAATAATGCACATTTTCTCTGCTTTATTTAAGGCAAAGTTGAACAGCCATAGAGGAGACAGGCTGAAGAGGAAGGTTCCCACCGATCTGGCAGAGGAGGACCTTAAAATAAAGAGGAGGATGTTGGAGTTGATGGAGGACTCTTCTAAACGCAACTACGACAACATGCTGCAGATAAATACAAACATTGCTAACATTACCAGCACCATTCAGGAGGGTTTTTCCTTCATGAGGGAATTATTCCAACGTCAATTTACACCCACCCACAGCAGCAGTGGTCAATTCCAAGGGCACCCACCATCATTCATGAACACAACACCACACCCTACTACACCAGACTTCCTGCACACACCTCGGCCTGATA
>JAZGTK010000432.1:0-53791 GCA_036877625.1 Ambastaia sidthimunki
ATCAAGGACCCCACCCACCCAGCACACAACCTGTTCACCCTCCTACCATCCGGCAAGCGCTACCGCAGCATGCGGTGCAAGACTACCAGACTCAGCAACAGCTTTTTCACACAGGCCATCAGATTACTAAACTCCATCAGATAACCACTGACCAATATTTGTTTTTCCATAAAATTACATAATTACATAAATTTCAATCTGTTTTAAGTGTTTTTCTGTCTCTTGCAGGTTGAGCGATTCTCCAGCACAGACATTCATCAGTGTGTAGCATCTGAAGATAAGAGGCTCATTATGCACAAGAAGTTGTTCTCATGCACAGGAACATAATAGTTTACATTTATGGAACAACGTTTATTTACTCATGTAACAATGCACAATGCTCTTTATATGCACAACGGCATAATAGTTTACATTCATGTAACATATCTCCATGCTGCTATTTTTGCATTTTGCACTTTACTCTATTGCACCTTTTTACCATTGCACCCCAACAATATACCTCAAGTATATATACCTCAAACTGACTTCAAGCACACTGTGTAAAA
Organism: Ambastaia sidthimunki; assembly: GCA_036877625.1. NCBI lineage: Eukaryota > Metazoa > Chordata > Actinopteri > Cypriniformes > Botiidae > Ambastaia > Ambastaia sidthimunki. Next base: position 546 of record JAZGTK010000432.1, read on the forward strand.
TGTCTGTTTGTATATGTTGTGTTTATTGCTTATTTGATAGATGTCTGTTTGCACTTTTGTTGTATGTTGTTGTGTTATATTAATACCTGCAGGGAAACGCAATTTCGATCCTCTGTGTAATTACTGTTACATTGTCGGATTGACAATAAAGTTCACTTTGACTTTGACTAAACTGATGTTGAAGAGCTTTAAACCGACGCTCCTGCTGAGCATACTCTTGATTCCTTTGAGCTTCCCAGGCATCCGTTTTTGCCATATAAGCTCGAAACTAACCAGTCAGGTCAGCAAGAGTTAGCTCCCTACTTTCAGTAGGGTCTGGCAAGTCTGGCAAGCGGAACTAAAGAGCAGCAGAGGCAGCGCGGCAGTCTTTTAGATGGACAGACCCCGCAACGGCAGCTTGCAACCTCTGCAACTCCTCACACAGCCCACACCATGGTAACTTAAACTCAAAAGAAATCCATATTCACAAAAAACTAAAGCACAGTGAACTAAATTGTGTGCACTCCAATCAGTTACAATGTACTGTAATTTAATAAAGTATTCTGAAATTACAAAAAATAGATTTGTGTCTTACTGAAATTATAAATTCACTCAATTAATAAATTAGATCCAAACAATAATAAAAGACCTTTAAATAAATCAACGTGTACATAAACGTGGGTGCGTGTATGTATGGCCATCACAACAGAGAAAATAAAATATTGAAGTACTGACAATGAGTAAAGATTATAGTACAACTAACAAAACCAGCCACAACACCCTTAGATAAATCCTCTTGTCAGGATAGAAGCAATGTCAAGATCAACATATGTCAGAAAGGTTCCCCAATTTTACAAAACATTCCACTCTTATCATGTACAATACAAGTCAGATAATCTAGTGACACATATTCAAGAATAGTTTGATTCCACATCCTAACAGTAAGAGCTTTATCCGAGATCCATTGTAAAAGTATGCATTTTTTAGCACTGAAAATGAGAAAATTAAAAAACCTAATTTTGCACTTATCAAGACCAACAGGAGGTCACTGGATGCTGGATCTGGAACCAAAGAGCACCCACAATTTTATTCAGTTTTTCAGAAACCCCCCACCAGAACCTCTGTATCTTGTTACAGAATCAAAAACAATGAGTAAGACTACCTTTTTCTGTCTTGCATTTGGGACAGAATAGAGAGAACTCAGCCCTAAATCTACTGCACTGGAAAGGAGAAATGTTTTTTACAAATGCTTTGTAAAAAATTTGGAGCTGAATAGCTCTTACTTTATTACATATACTCAAACTCTTCACATTTTTCCAAACCATATTTCAATCTTCATCTGCTACTTGAATATTAAGTTTCCTTTCCCAAATTGTTTTAAGAAAATGAGTGGATGTGCCAACACACTCCGATACCACACTATAAAATAAACTTACAGATTTTGTTGAGTGCATATTGTGACCAAGGGAATGTGGGAGGGGCACACAAAAGGGCGTGTCCTCAATGTAATATGGTTACTCGACTACGCCACGATGGGAATTTCACCCAAAGATTCAATTACATGCCCATAGGCATGCACGGGTTCAAGTCGCACAAGGGGCCAGAGACACATTCTACATTCTACATTATTCTACATTAAGACAACATGGGGTCACAGGGTTGTTGTGCAGTCCACACTTAGAACTCTGGAACGGAACTGGGCTTACCAACAAAGGCAGAGTAAATATCCAGTAACCGATAGTACTACACGCCACAGTGCATGCACACACACACGCTGTCTGTTATTAGTGATGATCACAGCACACGTGAGAAACCCACCACCACCACCACTCGAAATCCCCTGCCCTTGGTGCCCAGATCCTGCCGAGACAAGAGAGAGTTCATTAATAAAAAGAACAGATTTTACAATTAAACTCAACCCCAAATCCAGAGCACGACAATAACAATAATTCAAAAAAAATATATAAAAAAAAGACAGAAGGACCAGCGAGAGTGGGAATGATTGCCACACTCTCACAACCGACTAACACAGTACCACATGAACATGTACAGTTTTAAACAAATCATACGTCCTGCTCGACGCTGGTTACTTAATTTAACATCAATTCACTTACATAAATATTCACTAGCCAGCAAAACAAATACCCACAATAAAAATAAACACAAAAAAACAATAACACAACCAACTTAAACACAAACAACCAAACAATGGACAAAAAAAAACAAAATAGAGGATTTAGACTTAGGACGAATGACCATCCAGTGATTCAAGCATAGACCCCAGCTGGAAACAGAACAGCAACGCCGGATAGCCAAACCACACCTCCTTTATACGCTAGAGGATGCTACTAATAAATCACCACCCTAATTTGTCACCATGGAGGAGGGCAACAGCCATCCTGCCACAATATCGAAAAGCTTTTTCTTAATGTCTAAAGAACTTGCATTAGAAAGAAGTGTATCCTTTTGAATATAATTTCTTATTTGTAAATAGTGGAAAAAATCTCACCCATCAAGGTTGTATTTTTGGGAAATCTGACTAAAAGACATATGAGTCATAAAGACATAAAGCCCTTTGTGCTGTCGAAAATGGGGATCACTGACACCTGGGGAAAATCTAGATTATTACATATTGGAGTATAAACCGATGTTAAGCATGATTTGCTTTCAAATCGTCAAACAGACTGCCAAGCCTTCACAGAATTTAAAGTAATAGGGTTTGTACAAGCTACTCTAACCGTCTTTATTATTTTGAGAAAAAGCTAGTTTTAAAGAGGGACCTGTGACTGAAAGGACTCTATATCCAGCCAAAATGAAGTTGGGTCTTCTGAAACCCAAGTAGTTATGTAACGTAAATATATCTTCTGATATCTTCTAATATCCGGGAGACCAAGGCCACCCATATCTTCTGGTAGATGCAATAAATTAATCCTAAGTCAAGGTCTTTTATTAGCCCATATAAAAAATTTAAAAAAAAAAAAACATCTGTCTAGGTCTTCAAATGTTTTCTTCAAGAAAAGAACTGGAATCATCTGAATTTGATATAATAATCTTGGAAACATTTATTTTCAAATGAGCAATGTGCCCCAGCCAAGAAATAGGGAGAGTATGCCATCTTTCTAGATGAAGTTTAATATGATTAAAAAGAGGAGTACAATTTGACTTAAACATCTGGTCGAATTTAGGGGTTATATGCATTCCCAGATATACAAAGCCCAATGGGGACCACTTAAATAGCAAGGGAAGTGAACTTAAAACGACAATTTGTGGGTTACCTAGGGGCATGGCTTCAGATTTACTAAAATTAATCCTATAACCTGAGAAAACAAAAACACTAAAATCTTTGATGACATCTATAAGATTAGTTATGGATATTTCTGGTTAAGAAAACAAGGACATTATCAGCATAGAGATTAATCTTATGCTGTCTACTAGCTACAGTCAAACCATGTATTTGACCTAATTGCCTCAGCCAAATGTTCTATTACTAAAGCCAAAAAGGGAAGACAATGGACGGCTTTGTCGAGTGCCCCTACTAAACCCAAAACTGGAAGAACGCAAGTCATTGGTTATTACAGCAGCAAGAGAGCCAGTATACAACAACTTCACCCAGCTTACGAAATTTTCACACAAACCAAATTTAGATAATGTATAAAACAAGTAGAGCCACTCAACTCCAGCATCCATTGAGACAACAAGACTGTCCATTCTCTGCTGGTGTAAAAACTGTAAATAATATTTAATAGTCTACGTATACTGTTACCAGAGCTATGTCCCTTAATGAAACATGTTTGATCTTCTTTAATAAGTTGAGGTAATAAGCCTTCAAGCCTTGTAGCAAGGATTTTAGAAAAATTTTTGAAATCACTATTTAATAGAGATATTGGCCTGTAAGAGGCACAATCCTCTGGCTGTTTCCCCTTTTTAAGTAACAGAGAATATTAACCTCCCATAAGGACACCTTCTTAGTACCATTCTCTAAAGAATACCATTCTCTAAAGAATAATTAAACATTTCTAAAAGAGGATCAACCAAAATATCCCAAAACTCTGCATAAAATTCTTTACTCAGTCCATCCGGACCAGGGACTTTCCCAGTCTGCAGACTCCTGATTGCTGTTAATACCTCCTCCCTTGAAATAGGGCCATTAGGAGTAAGCTTCTGATGCTTCTGATTTATAGAGGGTAACTTAATTTGAGCAAAAAAGGCATCCATAAGGCTTAGTGAGTTACATGGGGACTCTGCTTTGTACAGAGTTTTAAAAAAGTTAACACATGTATTGTTAATTATTGTGACATCAGAAGAAGGAAGCCCCTGATCGTCCTTGATTAAAGATATCATTTGAGAGTCTATAGGAACAAATAGTCTATTCTCGTATGACAACAATGTTGTTTAGAGTAGAAAGTAAATTCTTTATCAGCAGGATGCTGTGCTCGCCAAAAGATCCACAAAATCCAAATTCTCACGTAAAGAATTATTGAATTTGGCCTGAAATGAGGGAGCCAAACTCAAAGGAAGTTTGTCCATAAGTGGGTTCAATTGACAATTAAAATCTCCTCCCACAACCGAACGAGTGACCTTGAATTCCAACAATTAGACTAATGCACTTAGAAAATCACATTGATGACCAGGGGGAAAATATACGTTTATAATAGTAATTTCTTCCTCTTGAAACATACCCTTCACAATCACATAACGTCCATTTTTATCTTTGATACAATTTAACAACCTGAAAGGTAAAGATTTTTTTTTAAAAATGGCCAATCTTTGGCTTCTTGATGTAAATGAAGAGAAAAAAACATGGCTTAACTTAAGATGTTCTTTATCATCAAGATGAGTTTCTTGTAGGAGGGCTATATCAACATTCTCCTTTTTAAGGAATGTGAGAATTGACTTCCTCTTCACAGGCGTGTGTATCCCATTAACATTCCAGGAACAAATCTTACTAGCTTGTAATGGTTCGCTGATATTACTACAACCGTACACTAATAAATGGGGAAACATTCCCTAATAAACACTCCCAACAAGGAGTCAGACAGACACACCACAACTGTAAATAGACCAAAGTGTATTAACAAAAACAAATATTTACCATATATACAAAGAAAGCCCTGTTGCCCGAAATGTAAATTTTACCTCCTCTGCCAGGATGTTTTGTCTTTCAATTAGGTGGTATGAGGCTTGGTCGAGTGAAGGTGGTTTGAGGATGAGTTGTTCTAGTGGTCCCTGTAACTGCCTGCCAATCATCAGCTCCGCTGGAGTTCTGCTGGTGGTCTCTTGATGAGCGGTATTAATAGCAAAGCAAAACTCTGATAACCACTGGTCCCAGTTTTGATGGTATTGATGCAATCATGGTTTTTAATGTCTGATTTATCCTTTCTGTCAGGTTTGTCTGTGGGTGATAACTGGTTGTGAGTTTTTGAACGCTCCCCCATGCCTTACACAGTTCTGCGAGGATACTGGAGGTGAATTGAGGTCCTCGATCAGAGGCAAGATATTTGGGAACACCCCAACGGGCAAATCTTTCCTCCCTGAGTATTTTGGTTATCTTTTGGGTTTTACTGTCTTTGAGGAGAAACATCCTAAGTCAAAGTTAAGTCAAAGTGGAGTTTATTGTCATTTCAGCCATATATAGTACATAGTGAAACGAAACAACGTTTCTCCAGGAGCAAGGTGCTACAGTACAACACAGGACAACACAAAACTATAATTTATGATACATACAAAAACTATATATTCATAGTGCACAAAGTGCAAACAGACAGCACAAGACAGTAACGCAGACCAATACACAGTTCGATACAAAACACTCTATATACATAAAGTGCACAAAGTGCAAACAGACAGCACAGGACAGTAACGCAGACCAATACACAGTTCTATAAATAAGTGATGTAGTGATTGTGTAAAGTGACACTGCAATATTAAAAATAATTCAATGGCAGTAATGTAATTTGTAATTAGTTATTTTGTGTTTAGCAGCCTGATGGCATGGGGGAAAAAACTGTTGCAAAGTCTGGTTGTGAGGGACCGAATACTTCGGTACCATTTACCAGATGGCAGGAGGGAGAAAAGTGTATGTGAGGGGTGTGTGGGGCCATCCACAATGCTGGTGGCTTTGCGGATGCAGTGTGAGGTGTAAATGTCTGTGAGAGACCCTGATGATCTTTTCAGCTGTTCTCACACTAGGTCTTGCGGTCTGAGACGGTGCAATTCCCAAACCAGGCAGTGATGCAGCTGCTCAGGATACTTTCGATTGTCCCTCTGTAGAACACGGTGAGGTGGGAGATGTGCTTTCCTCAGCCTTCTCAGAAAGTACAGGTGCTGCTGGGCTTTTTTGGTGGTGGAACTGGTGTTGAGTGACCAGGTGAGGTTCTCCGTCAGGTGAACGCCAAGAAACTTGGTGCTCTTTACGATCTCCACAGGGGAGCTGCCAATGTTCAACAGAGAGTGGTCTCTCTGTGCTCTTCTGAAGTCGATGACCATCTCTTTAGTTTTGTCCACGTTCAGACACAGGCAGCAGGGTCTTAATGTGCCTCAAGACGAGCCTCTCGAAGCACTTCATGATGACAGGTGTAAGTGCAACGGGTCAGTAATCATTGAGGCAGGACACTGGAGACTTCTTTGGCACAGGGACGATGGTGGTAGCCTTGAAGCACATTGGAACTACGGTGCTGCTCAGAGAGATGTTGAAGACTGCCAGTTGGTCTGCACATCCTCTGAGCACCCTACCAGGAATGTTGTCTGGTCCAGCAGCCTTCAAACCAAGCATAGAAGTCATTCAGCGCATCTGGAAGAGAGGCATCACTGTCACAGGCAGGTGGTGTGGACCTGTAGTTGGTGATGGTCTGGATGCCCTGCCACATGCGCAGCGTGTCTCTGCTGGTCGTGAAGTGGCCATGGATTCTCTGAGCGTGTGCACGCTTTGCCTCTCTGATGGCCCGGGACAGTTTGGTCCTCGCTGTTCTTAGGGCCACTTTGTCACCTGCCCTGAAGGCAGAGTCTTAGGTTCTCAGCAGCGCACGCACCTCTGCAGTCATCTATGGTTGGAGCGTGTGGTGATGGTCTTGGAGGTGGTGAAGTCATCATTGCACTTGCTGATATAGCTGGTCACTGATGTCGCATATTCCTCCAAGTTAGTGGAGTCGCTTCCCTAAACATGTGCCGGTCAGTGTGTTCAAAACAGTCCTGAAGAGCAGAGATGGCTCCTGCCGGCCAGTTTTTCATCTGCTTCAGAACCGGTTTTGATTGTCTAACGAGTGGTCTGTATGCCGGAATTAGCATAACAGAAATGTGGTCTGAGTAGCCGAGGTTGGGGCGGGGCTCCTAGAAAGAGTTCTTGCACCATTCCGTGTTGATGTAAACACACAAGCCACTACCGCGAGCCTTACCGCGCAAAGCTGTGTTTCTATTCGGCACGAAATGAGGTTAGCCCATCTAGCTGAATGGCGGCGTCCGGAACTCTTTCGCTGAGCCATGTCTCCATGAAAACAAAGGCGCAGCAGTCTCTAAACTCACGCTGTGTAGTTTGCTGGAGTCGGATATAATCCAATTTTTTATTGTCCAGGAAGCAGACATTGGAGAGCAGGATGGATGGGAGAGCCGGCCGGCTAGGGTTTGTTTTTAGCCTAGCACGGACACCCACCCTCTTGCCGTGCTTCTGCTTTCTTGCGCACCGCTTGCGACGTCCCCTCCCCCAGTCACCAGCATCCGGTGACGCCAAGGGCTGAAGGCCTGGTCTCCGCAGCACGCTGAGATTGCGTAGCTTCTCCAGCAGATCATCTTGTAGAGCGGCTGTGGTGATGTTATTGAGTTTTAGAAGTGTCTGGCGGTGATATACACGAACACCGTTTGCACCGATGTCCATATGTCATATAAAGTCACGTTAAAAAGACAAAATAGCACTATTTTGTATCCGGAGTGGCCGCTGCATTCTACTGCTGCACTGCCATCTCTACCCACTTAGGGAAATAATCCATTGTAACAAGGAGGTATGTATTCTGTTTTTTGTTATTGGAAAGGGTCCCATTAAATCTATCCCTTGCGTATGGCCTGGTTCTGTAACCTGAGTGTTTTGCAGAAAGCCGCTTGGTTTTGTGCTCTCTGGCTTGTATTTTTGGCAGTTATCACAGCCAGACGTTTTTGCGGACAGAAGGCCACCAGGCTACCTCCAGCAGCCTCAGCAGAGTTTTCATCCTGCCCAGGTGTCCTCCTGGAGGGTTATCATGAAAATAATGTGGAAAGCTAAATGTTAAGGATTAAGGGACAACTAACTGGAACTCCTCTGCATTATTCTTCAAAGGTATTTGGCGATATAACACCCCCTGGTGGACCTCAAAGGTAATCTGCTGATCCTGGACCTTTCTGTCTTTGCCACCAGCCTGCAATTGAGCGATGTCACTGTCTCTGCTTTGTACTATAGCTATTTCGTCCAGGGAGTAAGGGATGTCAGACGTATAGTTGAAAGGTGTGTTAAGACACAACAGGGAAAGGGTAAAGATACCCTTTTCAGGTAGGTAAGCTTGGGACAATGCGTCAAGCCCCAAATTAAGCCCTTCCTATGGTGTACTTGGAAGCAAAACTGTTGGAGTCGTAGAGTCCAGCGGGTCAGACGTGAGGACGTTTTGGGGCAATTGAAGGCCCAAATCAGAGCTGCGTGATCTGTAAAGATATCAAACTGCCTCCCTTCCAGGTAATGTCTCCACCTTTCCACAGCCCAGACCACTGCTAAACACTCCTTTTCTGATGTGGAATAATTTAACTCCGCTCCACTTAGGGTCCTTAAGGCATATGCTACTACCCTCTCTCCATCAGATGACATTTGGCTAAGTATAGCTCCCAGGCCGATGTCACTGGCATCTGTATGTACCTGGAATGGCTGGTTAAGATCAGGCTGTACCAGAACAGATGAGGAATAAATTTGTGATACCAGCCTGCTAAACCAAGAAAATGTTGCAGAGCTTTGAGTTCATCGGGGGGTGGATATTGTGCAACGGCCTGAGTTTTCTCCGGGTCGACATCCACCCCTTTTTTCAGTGACTATGTGGCCAAGAAACTTTAGCTGCCGTTTGAAGAAGTGGCATTTCATCATGTTTAATGTGAGGATAGTCCGTCTCTGTATTGCAGTATTCAGATGTTGGATGTGAAGTTCTAGTGATGGTGAATATATTATGATGTCGTCAATGTATACAAAACAAATCTTTCCCCTCAGATCAGCCAGGACCTTCATGAGCCTTTGAAATGTAGCAGCAGCATTCTTGAGACCAAAGGGCGTGGAGCAGAATTGGTATAGCCCCTTGGTGGTGATAAAGGCAGTTTTTTCTTTGCTCTCTCTTTCTATCTTTACTTGCCAGTAACCTGATTGCAAATCCAATGTGCTGAACCATGAGGCGCCTTCAAGGATTCTAAGATGTCATGTATAAGGCGCATTGGATAGGCATCAGAAATGGTTTTGCTGTTGAGCCTGCGATAGTCCGCACAGAACCTGTAGGAGCCATCAGGTGTGGGTACTAGGATGACAGGGGATGACCATGGAGAGAAAGATGGTTCTATTATGTGGTCCCTGAGCATCTGGTTGACCTGGTCTTCTATGATCTGCTGTTTAAAGGGAGAGACTCTGTATGCTCTGGATTTAAGGGGTATGTCATCTGTCAAGATGATTTTGTGTTGAACCACTGCTGTTTTTCCCAGGTTACCGGAGGTGGAGTGAGGCCAGTTAGCCATTAACCTTTGTAGCTCTTCCTGATTATTAGTGTTACAGGTTGGAGTAACAACAGGAGGCAGTGCTGAGTGGATCAAAGAGGGAGGTAAGGCATAGTAAAGGCTCAATACAGCCACTGGAGAAACGTGAGTAGGGGCGGTCGTGACATTTGGCTCTAGAAGGCCCTGGGATAAAAGGAGGGGGTAGTAGATGTAACCCTTTTCTGTGTTTAGGGCATACCTGCGTTGTCCCACCTCTAGGATGGCTCCCGTAGCTGTCAGGAAGTCCAACCCAGCTATAAGTGGGAATGCTAGGTGGGCGTCTTTATTATATAAGTATCCACTCTACACTCCTTTTCATGCCCCCTAACGCCAGCGAGCCGCTTTCTTATAAATAAAAAGTTTCCTTTCCCGGACAGCGATCCTGCTTGACGTCACCGGTGTAGTCTCGTGAGAGTGAGCAAAAAGGTGCGACACAGAAAAGAGACAGAACATACAATATGCAACCACAATTAGTGCAACATGATTAAAGTAAACAACCATACCCTATATATTGTCGCATATGTGGCAGTGGTACAAGCTGACATGTTTTAAAAGAAAAGGAAAAAAAGACAAATCCAGACCAAAAATGTTTCCCATAGCAATAATACAGTCCCATGTGAACATCAAAGGTGAGCTAAAAGCTGCAAAACAAAAAGAAAAGAGGGTACACATAACTACAGTATAATACAATGAACAGTGCAAACTGTACTCAAACTCGAATCAGTCATTACTCTCAAATGGTTCAAATAATGCAATTTAGTGTAAAGGGGATCCTGAACGACAAAAGAAAATTAGATAATATGTAGCGCTGACAGACCCACAGACCTTAAATGCACACAGCATGTTCATATGACCGAGGGCCTAATATAAAACAGAGTGAATCAGAGAATCTGAGCACCCCAGATGCTTCTTGACCTCATCAAATTGCTTGTGTTTACGCAAAACCGCACAGAGAAATCCTGGAAAATCTTCACCTTAGAGTTTCCAAACATCAAAGCCTGCTCTGACCCGTTCCTTGTCCACATAATTATGAAATATCACCAGGACTGCCCTTGGATACAGGGACGCTGTCTTGATAGCTCTGCCTGGAACACGATGGGCTCTTTCGATCTTCATGCGGCCAGATTTCGTCTAAATGCCTAGAGAGTTCAGCTGCCAGGATTCAAAATAACTTGGCGATCACCTTCTGCATTTTTGGGAAGCCCAACAATACGTAATATTCTTTCTTCTCCCTCAGTTTTCCAAATCATTCAAATGATCTGTTAACTCCTGAACTCGTCTCTCTAGTGTCTCCAATTTACCTTCGACTGGGGCAGCAACATCTTCCACCGCAGAGATTCGATTCTCAGTTTTGGTCATTCGGTTTTCATGGTCATCAATTTTTTCATTCTTTTTTAGTGTTCCTTTGAGGTATGTTGACCGATTGCTTCAAAAAGTAGGAGTCTAGACTCATCAAGCAAGCACCACAGCAAGCACCACAGAAAAAAATGATCTCCTTCGGCGAAAAATAATGATAATTTAATTAAGTAGCCTGCACCGTCTAATTAACGTGACCATTCTTTAAGCCACCATCTTGGATCCCCACATTCATGGCTCATTTAACATCAAACAGTCTGGTCATGGAGTGCGGATAATATCTTGCAATAGGGTGAGTGTTGTTTTCCAGAATGTTTTTCTAATCTTTCTCTGTTAGCTCTTAGCCAACCTTCAGTGATTCTTGTTAACACCATGTCTATTGAGAGCCCAAGAATCTGTGGATATACCAGTTACCTCCTCTTTGACAATGTTTTTGCACCTAACAAGCCTCACAAGTGCCTCCACTTCATCCATAGGACTGCCATTAAGTTGGCAGCAGATGAACCAATGCTTACCCACTCTCCCTGAACAGAAAGCCATAGAGAAGTACATTGAGGAGGGTGTCAGCAGGGTTACACTCATCCATCCATCTCTCCTGCTACAGCTAGCTTTTTCTTCTAGAGGTTTGTGGCCCTGCATTGATTACAGGGTTCTTTATAAAAAAATACCATCAAGCACTCACATGTTTCTGTTTCTTTCACAGAGCCAAGTCACAGTGACGAATCCCCTCTCTCCAGCGATCTCCTTGTGATTAAAACATTTACATTACATTCACATTTAGGCACAAATCCACTTCCACTTGGCCATACCTTTGCCAAATGAATTCCACTTATGGATGGAGCCTCCATTCCCCAGGCCTCAGCCCCTGCCTCGAAAGGATATCTGCTCCCAGATTTGCATACCCTGGGATGTACATGCTCTGACAGACAGCAGCCTGGTCTCTGCCCAAAGACGGACCTGCTGTGCTAGCCAAGTGTGGAACCCAAAGTAAGAAACCAGTGTCTGAGCCACACAGAAAGGGTACGAAGCCCTCAGCATGTAACCCTTGGAGGTAACCCTACATAGCTTAGTGGGCAAGGCAGGTTTCTTCCACGACAATGCCGTAGAGGGAAAGAGATAGCCCATAAGCGTCTCTTCAAAGCTAGGCATCGCCCCATACCCGTGCTTGTGCAAGCCCACAATGGAAGAATAATTATTTGTAGTAGGGGTGAAAACACGAGCAGAATATGGGTTCTTCCCGACTTTGACACCTCGGTGTGAAGATCAGGAAAGAACAGGAGATTGCCATGGGGAAACCTATCATCCAACTAAGATGTTTTAGTGTGTTTTCTTTCATTTGGCCACTCAAAGCTCAGCTTTTCAACAGCATGAGTAACAACCTCAACCAGCTCCTCAAATGCGGCAGAAAGAGGAAGCTGGTCAGATCATGAAGAAGAAGCTGCCAAGCAGGCTTCTGAAGCTGGCATGTGCTCATCCAATTCGACCTAGCATGCTCCGCTGTCAGACAATACACACACATATAATGTGTGTCACCCACCATAATATTACGCAGGCATGGTGGCATGCACTTCTTTTTTTTCCCTCACTTTATTTATACATTTTTAAGTATTACAAAATTTTCAAAAACATTTCAAACATACAGTTTAAATAACTTTTTACTGTGACTATATTGAAAGAAATGGGATCAGAATAAAAAAGGAATTATCGAAATAAAAGATACAATCAATAACCCCCTAGTAGTAAAGAACAATTATTTACCCCCCACCCACCCAAAAATAACACCTAAATGACCCCTCCCAGCCTCATCCCCCCACCCACCCTATGAGACAAAAAAAAACAGAAACACACTAACTGCACTTGTGCCAAATACAATGAGAGCATTTAACAATTGAATCAAACATACATATAAATCCTTCACTGGGGGAAAACCAAATAGAAACACTATTTTCAATTAAGTACGGGGGTATATGTTTCCATATACTCAAGAAACAAGCCCCAAATTTTATAGAAGCTCTTGTAAGAGCGCCTCAGTGCATATCTAATTTTTTCCAGTTTGATAAAGTGAAAAATCTGTTTAATCCACCTTGAGTGGGTAGGTGATTTAGATGATTTCCAATGCATTAGAACAGGGGTTTTCAAAGTTTAAGACAGTGGGCCTCCCTTTTGACACAACTTACCCAATGGCGCCCCCCCATCACACGCACACCCACACACACACACACACACACACACACAAACACACAAAGATAAACACACAGAACAACGTAAGACTGTTAACTCACTTTAATAATAAATAATAATAATAATAAAAAACATTTAAATATAATAATAAAAACAATAACAAAAAAAACATAATATTTAAATTCAATATTTTTTTATTTATTATAATTTCTCCCTGCGCCTCCTCTGACGTGCTCTGGCACACATTAGAATCAAACGTCTAGCCAGGAGAGATACAAAGGCCACAAAGTCTGCCTTGTAACCTAGGTGAACTAGGTGTTATCGCTACAGGTTTGATTGTTGTCCCAACTACCAGAGATATCGCCTAATATTCATGTAAACTTGGGCAGGACCAGAACATATGTGCCAGGGTTGCTGGACCCTGACAACAGCGGTCACAGATAGGATCGACATCAGGGTAAATTTTGGAGAGCCTGACCTTAGTCCAGTGAATACGATGGAGTATTTTGCATTGGATCCAACCATGATTGGCACATAAAGATGAAGAATGGACCCTATTTAGGATATTTTCCCATAATTCATCTGGAATATTTTCTAATAGGTCCTCTTCCCACTGTGTTTTTAAAAATGTCAGTGAACTACAATGTAGGGAACAGATTTTATCATAGATATCAGAAATCAAGGAGCAAGTCCAAGGGAGTTGGGAAAATTGGGAAAAACAGGAAGACTAGGAAATTGAGGATGCATATCACGAATAGAACTGCAAACCTGCAAATACCAGAAAAATTGTTTCTGGGCATCAAAAACTTATCTGACAACTGTTGAAAGGATGCAAAAACATCTATATATAAATCTCTAAACGATGATATGCCGCTTGTTGCCCATTGGGAAAAGTTCCTATCCATCATGGATGGTGGAAAAAACAAAATTCGATGCTATGGGGGCAGACATAGAAAAAGCCTGTTAAACCATTATGGCATCTAAACTGTCTCCAGATTCGCAGTGAAGTTTTTACAATTACATTTTTGGTTAAGAGAGAGTATGAACTGTTAATAGAAGAATGTAACAGGGCTGTTAATGTAGTGGGCAAACATGAGGATATTTCCATGGCAAGCCACATAGGTGAACACTTAGGCTGGAGTTGGCTTAGCCAGTACTGAAAGACTCTGAAGTTAGCAGCCCAATAGTAGTACTGAAAATTGGGCAAGGCCATACCTCCAAGAGACTTTGAGGAAGTGCTTTAAGAATTCTAGCAGTCTTTTCATTCCATATAAACTCTGTAACTAATCCGTCAAGTCTGAGGGAAAAAAGAACTGAGGGAGAAAAACGGGTATACACTGAAACAAATAAAAGAATTTTGGGAGGGTATTCATTTTTAGAGTATTAATTCTGCCAGCTAAGGATAAAGGAAGCACTGACCATCTCTCAAAGTCTTTCTGAACTTGGGATAGTAGATTATCAAAGTTAAACTTCAAAAGATCTTGAAATCTATTGGTTATCCGAACCCCAAGGTATTTAAATTAACCCTGTGCCATTTTAAATGGCAAAGTATGTAGGGGATATTTTCACTTTTGGCTAGATTATAGTCCAATTTATCCAGATTAGTTTATAGCCCAAAATAGAACCAAAAGATTGCAAAGTATTAATACCCACAGGAACTGACACAGTAAAATCAGAAATATAAAGAAGAAGATCATCTGCGTATAGCAAGACCTTCTGCTCTATACCTATTCTTGTTATTCCTTTTATTAATGGGTTAACTTTCAAAGCAGTGGAAAGAGGCTCGATTGCAATAGCGAAAAGAAGTGGGCTCAAGGGGCATCCCTGACAAGTGGATCTGTGGAGGTTAAAGTATTCAGAACGAGTATTATTAGTTCTAACTGAGGCTTGGGGAGCAGAATACAACAGTTTTACCCATGAAATGAATCTTTCACCAAAACCGAATTTCTTTAAAGTGTAAAAAAGATATCCCCATTCTACCCGATCAAATGCTTTCTCAGCATCTAAAGATATTACAGCTTCTGGAGTAGAAGGGGAAGAGGAATTATAAACCACATTACATAATCATCTAATATTAAAAAACAGAATGTCTATATATATATATATATATGTACTCTTTCTACTCTACTCTTTATTTACTCACAAGTCTATTATCTATTAGAAAATAATCAATGCGTGTGAATGTTTGGTGCACATGGGAAAAAAAAGAGAATGCTTTACCATGTGGAATAACAAAGGCCAGGGATCTGAGACTAAAAATTCCTTCATAAAAGATTGAATTACACGAGCCGATTTTAAGGGTGAATTACGTTTGAGAGATGAATGATCAAGATCCGGGTTAAGCCAACAATTGAAGTCCCCTCCCAAAATCAGAAAATATAACGATATATCTGGCAGTGAGGAAGAAAGAATTTGTCATCGTCCCAGTTAGGGGCATAAACATTAACCAAAAGAAGTGCAGTATTTCCAAATCTCCCTGAGACGATGACATACCTGCCATTTAGATCTGTTTTGACATTTGTACATAAAAATTTCACAGATTTGTGTATAAGGATTGCTGTCCCTTTAGCTTTGCCCTGAAACGTGGAGTGTTGAAGATGATGTAACACCTTGCTCCATTTTACTGGTTCATTTACCCCCTTACAGTTCCAACTTACAAATCTTAGGTTATTACCCCTAGGCCTATCTGCCACCTTAGCCTGCACCATATTTACAGTGATTGTGTAAAATCAAATGTGCATAAAGAATAATGATAGAATAAAATAAAATAATACTGGTAAAAGCATCTGACACCAGAGAAAACACATCTGTAGTTGGCACATCCATAGAAAAATAAAAAATAATCTCCCCAATTAAGACACATGCATGACCCTTCCTTAATGTTAACTTTCTTACTGAACACATTGAGGCAACACACGCCTTAACTCTAACTCACAACATGTTGCCTCAGAGAAGGCAACAGTATTTGAAATGTAACTGGAAACAATACACAGAACAGCACTTGTGAAAATGGTGTCAAGCCCGGTCCATCCTTAACATAAAATGCTCCATTAAAATGACAATAGAAGGACCATTAATAAAAAATAAATAAATAAAATAAAAAGGGGCGAGAAAAAAAACATTTTAGCCCTCAGAATACACTTGACAGTCTTTGTGAATTACCTATGATAGAAAGTCAGTACTGCAAATAAGCATACTGATGTCTAGTAAAGGTCTTCAGGTCAGACCAGTCTATGAACTATGTATCATTACTTACAGTTTCTGTAGATTTCACATTTTTGCGAATAAAGTCCAGTGCCACGGACGGTTCTACAAACTTATGTGAAACTCCATCAGCTGTAGTGATCCTCAGTACCGTGGGGATAAGTAAACCAAACTTGAGTCCAGGACACGAGTGGAGCACACGTTTGACATCTCTGAATGCAGATCGCTTTTTGGCCACTGCTGTAGTGTAGTCAGGGAAAACAGAAAATTTCTTTCTGTTGTAATTAAGAGGAGAGAGTTCCGCAGCTCTTTGAAGAATCTCGGTACGAACATGAAAATAATGGACTCTAATGATAAGAGGACGAGGAGGCTGCCCTTTCTTTGGTTTGTCGCACAGTGTACGGTGTGCACGATCCAACAGGGGCTTATCCCGAAGCTGTAACACCTCCTGCAGAAGTTGGGCAACATATTCAGCTGACACTTAGCATCAAGATGATTTATGCAATCGTTGAAAGTCAAAATAAAATTCTCCAGTTCCATTATGCGATCGCTATAATCAGAAGAAGAGCGCTCTAATTCTTTGATGGTACTAATGTTGGATTCAACCATCTGCTATAAAGGTTCCAACCAGCCTTTAAAGTCTGATAGGAATTTGACAATCTCCAAGCGTAAGTCAGTAGATAACGAGTTCAGCATTATCTGAAGACAAATGATATTCCCGGATGAGTTATCCACGGCGCACTCATTCTTCGGAGATCCATTAGCGTCGCCTGTAGACACCAGGGTTTTGCTGCGGCCTCCTCTACCTGTGTCGGCTTTGGAGCGGGACGTCGCCATGTTTACCACTTATGGTTAATGCACGTGTAATCTTAGAGTCTCTGAAGCTAGTTTTAAATAATTTTACGAGAAAAAAACAAGTTGTGCTGTTAAATAAATGAACAAATCTGCTGCCTTCCCTGGGAGCGGTCGAAAACATATCTTACATGCTTAACGCGCAACAGCGCCCACGTGGCACGCATTTCTTAAAACCCTTATATTATTATTATATTACAATATTAACCCCAATGTTCAGTAGTAAACTTTTCAAATTATTACAAATGTATTTCTTTCTTTCTTTTTTATGACACGGTTTGCTGAGAATGAGCCCTGTGTACAACGTGTGTGAGAGAGAGGTAGATGAAATGGGAGTATATGGGAAGGATGATTAGGTGAATAAGGTGCACAGTGTTCTGTGGGCCCGGGTCAGGTTTCTGGGTCAGTTCTGGTAACACCACTGGCCAGCACTTTGTTCAGGTTCAGTCTGGGTGACTGAGACTGTGAAGCACTGGGCCAGAACCAGAGTGCACCCCCCCCACCACCACCTGTGCTGTAAGACCTGTGTACGTGTGTGTGTGTGTGTGTGTGTGTGTGTGTGTGTGAGAGAGAGAGAGAGAGAGAAAGAGAGAGAGAGCTTCCATGGCTTGATATGTTCAGAGCGGATTGGGATCTTCATGCACTCACATCCTGCGTTTAAACTTCATCAGGATTCAAGACAGGAGCTTCTGACTGGTAAACTCTTCTGCAGATGTTATTCAATGATGCTTTAGTTTTGTCTTAGAGGATGCATTGATGTAGCACCTAACATGTAAAAAAAAGTCAAATATATTTCTTACAGTTGTGTATTGTATGAAAATGCATGTAAATGTTTCAAAGAGTTTCACTTAAAGTGGTCTGAATACAAATATTTCTTCTGGCATAAAACTAATAAACTATTTGCATGGTTTATCTATACTATGATCAATTATACATGCTTTCTTCATGCATATTATTAAGCGTCATACTTTTTGGAATTTTTTTTACAAAACTAAAAGCATTTTGTTTGTTTTTTTGACAGTTTCAACTGAAAAAGATTGTGGAACATTTATACCTTCAAAAATTATTTGTGAAACTTCAGAAACACTCAATTCAGCTAAATTTAGCTAATGAACTTTAAAAGAGCAACACTTAAGATATGCACTTAAAATATACAAAATGGAAATATGCACACAAAATATATATGTGTGCATTGTACGTACAGTGTACTTACCCAACAAAATACTGCTAACTAAAATTTGTACCTATAATTAGGCAGTTACCCAATATATGAGAAACAGAACTGTTGATTGAAAAAAGGCCATGGAAACATCTAGTTACGCATCATCAACATTTTTTTATTCTATTTTGTTCCGGTTTTTTACATTTATTGTTTTCCTTGCTAGTTTTTACATAACCATTGTTTTATATAACAGTGTAGAGTCCTGTAGTCTGTCCTGTAAAAGAAAAACAGGGTATGAATAGTCCAAAAGCCCCTCTATTCCTTACAAGGTCACAGTGATCTCCATTAAAAGCTTACCAGCAGAGCGCAGCCTTAACTGATACCAAAGGCACCTCCAGCTCAGGTATCACATTAACCCCCGTTCCTCAGATCCCTTCAACAGGAGGAAACATGTTTCATAGACACTCCGCCTTCATGACACATTCAAACGTGTCTCTTCCAATTGCACTGCTGATTTGCAATTGTAGACCTCAATCAATCAAACGTAAATTGTTATAAATCAGAAGCTTCTATTCCTGTCTGCTTTGTGGTGAAGCAGAGCAGCAGGGATCTGCGGTTGTATTGTGATACCAGCTTTGTACATAGTGTATAGTCTATAGTGTACTTGCTCTCTCTCCCATAAGGTTTTCAGAGATGTGGGAGGGCCGGGGGGCATGGGGCCCATGTTCAGCAGAGGGGCCAAGCAGAGGCGCCTCTCTTTGTAGGGGCTGCAGTAAAGTGAGCACTGTGGTTGAATTTTTGTTGAATGGTAGAGTGACACCACCAGGTCAGGGTGGTGTGTTACCCACCTGAAGGAGCCGGTCTTTACGTTTCAGATGGTTATCACCCTTGCTATAGTCTGAAATATAAGAGTTACTGAACTCTCACTCTTAGTCCCTGCCGAGTTTATTGCTTGAATGATTCTAGAGGCTCCTAGATATGTTGAGAAACAAGAAGTATTGAGACACTTAAGTTGCACTTATAAATAAGTGAGTGTCATATCATTAAATTAACGTAAGTTTTAACTGCAAACAAATGATACTGGAGCTTTTCTCAGAACTTATCTGAACCATGATAATAACCATGAGGAATGATTTTCAGTGGATGTATGATGTTCACACAGATGTAGGTCATCACATTAGGAACATGTCCCATTAATGTTTGACAGCAATACAGGCATAATATATTTTGTGTCTTCTTAAACAAGCATGTGAATGCTTATTCTATTACTAATAGCTAGGCTAGCTGGATTTAATGCATTGTTGTTTTGAAATGTGTCAGTGAAAAGTGAAGTTTTCTCATTCAGATCTACTACTGTCATCATGATTCATTAGTCAAAAGTAGTTAAACTGATGTTGTATGTAGCTAACAATGTAAATCATAACACATCCGGTTTAATGCTTCATTTGGGAGTAACCCTATCAACCACCTGTTTGTTAATGCCACAGTAATGTATACTTACAGTGTTTGGGTCAAGATGTTCTCTCTGCAGAGGGTGACTAGCCTAACACATCACACACACTTACAGAACTGAGCCAGTCATGGTTGGTGGGTGCTTGTAGGCTTTATTTTACCTCAAAAGCAACTTCATTAGATAAGTCATTTCCCGCTGAAAACAGTTAATGCTGAAGTGAGCTTGTGAGATTAACACTGCTCTTTTGGACAAAAGCTTTTTTGGAGTGTCACCAAAGTTTGGAATGAGACTCTGATTTACCTGACTGAACCTGTTATATCCAGCTGGCAGATTGTGAACTTAGTGAATGTTACAGAAATCTGCGATCAAACATAATCTGTAATGTCTCAAACTATTCCATTACAGAACACAGAAGAGAGTACAAAGTTTTGTTAAATTAAGCTATAAGGTGTTATAGCTATAAAATGTCTTTGCTTGGCATATGTCCATCCATTAGTGTTAGTTGCTGGAAGAATTTTTTTTAGATCATATGTCAGGCTGGCCCACAGCTGCCAGACTAGTATTTGTTCTGTCCCTCTTTGCTGTTGGTAGGACGGGTGGTTTTTTTGAGGTTCTGTGTTCCTTGTGACAACAGTAGCACACACAGCACACATGAAGAAACATGGCCACTGAGTACAACTCAATCTGAATAACTTTGAGAAGTTTTTCTCTTATTTGTGAAGACACACTCTTGACTACTTCCTATGGTCACCTGCCCTAAGGTACCACAAGTTTTAGGTAGATGTTATCCCCTACCAATAACATTGGTATTGCAAATAGGTATAACATGAAATAACAACACTATTTTAAATTGATAAGAAATTACTCATTTGTGTAATTACTTGTGTACAATTCCAGAGTCCATTCCAAATCTTATTATTTCAGTTATTTCCATCAACAAAATATTGTGTATTAATGTATGGTTGTCATCTTCAGGTCTGAAAGCAGATGAGTGTTTTACTTAAACATGTTCTGAGGCCAGAAAGGAAAATAATTTGTTTATAAAGATAACAAGTGAAGTCACAGAGACTGGTCACAGAGCCTCAGAATTTCGAAAACAAAACAGAGCTGAACAAAACAGAGCTAAACAAAAGTTCGAAATTTTGGAGCGAATTCCTGGCTGAGACACTTATTTTGTGAAATACTTAATGCAGTAAGGTGGGTGCATTTCCTGTGTATTGTATCAATGTATTTTAATGATTAAATTAATAATTAAACTGGTAAGGAAGTCAAGTGAGTGCTAGGTTGGGTTATATTGGATGCATATTGAACTGCAATTTCTGAGAACCTAGTTATTTAAGGAAATAGTTGGCACATACTATTAATTCTGCAGCATTTGATTTTCTTTATTTTTATTTTTTGTAGATTAATTAACCAACTGTTTTATTAGCTTCGGGGCAGGAGTTTATAGGTTCATATCAGTGAGTTACTGTCACCTGCCCTCTGTCACTCTGTTACCTTTTTGAACGTTTTTGCTGTCCAGTGATAAAACAGTCGATTCGTTGACCTACATGATAAAAATGCTGCAGAATCAATAGTATGTGCCAATTATCTTCTTAAATATCAAGGTTCTCAGAAATCGTGGTTCAATCTAATATAATTTTATCTAGCACTCACTAGACTTTCTAAACAGTTTAATTATTAAAATTCAATAAAAGCTTATTTTTCTTTTTTTGGGTTAGTAGAGAGCTGGGTTAGGGAGTCGTCAATTAGAAATGTTATAAAACTGTGAAACACTGTGTAATCACTCTGTGTACTTTTGAAGCTTCAAAAATTTGCATACATCCATGATAAAAGTAATTAACATGACTCCAGTGGGTTAATGTCTTTTGAAGCAAAACTATACATGTATGAAAGAAAATTATTAATATTTTGAGCTTATTAGGCGATCAATGTGTCACATATCCATGTAAAAAAAACATTTTACATTCATTCATTTTACATTGTACATTCACTCTACGAAGAGATCTTACGTGTCTCGTGACGAAACATGCACATGAAATGTAAGGACACATGAAAACCAATGAGATAGAGTTAGAGTTAGTGCTCTGATCTGTTTCGTTTCATGAATATGTGACGTGATCATGATCAATCGGTTATTAGGCTTAAAATATTGCTTTCTTTCACAAATGTATTGTTTTACTTTGGAAAACATTTAAAAACTTGCTGTAGTTATGTAGGTTACTTTCATGATGGGTAGACACGCATAGGTTGCAACTATCATGAGTTTAACCCTGGGAATGAAGGTAAATGTGTACCTTGAAGGCACTATAAATTACGTTCGAAAGTATCTGCCAAATGCATAAATCTATTTACATTTTGCAAGTTGGAAATCACCAGCTAGAGGGCACTTAACTTTAAAATGTAACTGTAGGTCATAATAAGCAGTTTGCAAAAATGGCCTATTGGGTCATTTTTGAAGTACAGTCTTGGTTTATTGATCCAGACAGAAAGCCACTAAAGAAGGTCTATCTCCGCATTAAGTACTGAGGTTTGTTACCAAATGTAAGGTAAATTCTGGTAAATTTGGACCACTATAACTCAATTCACTCAGACCAGGTGAGACCAGGTACTTAGAAAACATTGGCCAGGCATTTGTGCTGCTCACTTGTGTGGATGCTTTTGCCCTGATATGTATAATTCTGTGATTACTCACATTTTCTCTCTTTCTCCACAGGTTGAAAATGGGTGGGTTCAATACGCATACTGTTTTCTTAGCTGTAATAGCACTGACTTTTCTAGCCTCATATGATTCAATCAAGCCCACTCAGAGGCCAAAGTATCAGTACACTAAGAAACCTCCTCGAGAGGTGGTGCAAACTACTGTATATGTAGGAAAACCTACAGCCACTGCACGAATTGTGGACTACACCAAAACAAGGGAGCGCTTTCCTTTGGCGACCACAGATAGCACTACAGTTCCCGCAGACAGCTATATAGACTACCCTACAGACACCACAGCATCCTCCACTGCTGCAAAAGACAATTACACACTCGACTATAATGAATGCTACTTCAACTTCTGTGAGTGCTGCCCTCCAGAGAAAGGTCCACAAGGATTTAAAGGAGATATCGGCCTACCAGGTTGGTGAGGCAAAGGTTTCACTGATATCTACACAAAGAATTATTTAATCTAGGTAAAAAAAGGCATTGTGTAAAAACACACAAGTGTTTTATGTCATATTGCAGGTATACCAGGTAGAAAAGGAGAACCTGGACCTAAAGGTGAACCAGGCCCATTAGGGCCAAAAGGTATTGCAGGGTCTAAAGGAGATAAAGGTAACTATTTGAGAAGTGCTATATGCGAAGATATTATCCTAATTTTTTCTGTAAATTTGGGGATGCCATCAGGTGTGTTTTTCCAATTGTAATGCAACAGGAGACAAAGGTGACCAAGGGAACCTGGGATTTGCAGGATCTCCTGGCATTCAGGGAAAGGCAGGAATGAAAGGTGGATGTCATTCATCCATTGGGTCCCAATGGGCAAGTCAAAAGATGTTATATCATATTAAAATGAAAACATTAAAAAAGTGTGTTTATCTCAAAAGGTGAAATGGGTATTAAAGGAGAAAAAGGTGCAGGTGGCCTGCCAGGGTTCAAAGGTTCTAAAGGCGAAAAAGGAGAGCCAAATGTGAATGTGTCAAAAGGCGAGCAGGGTGAGCCGGGCAAAGATGGGCCACCAGGACCCCAAGGTATGACTGGTGAAAAGGGCGAAAAGGGTGATAGAGGAGAGTGTGGTTTACTTGGGGAGAGGGGCCAGAAAGGAGAGCCTGGTGATCCTGGATTACCAGGTGTACGTGGAGATCCTGGTCAATCTGGACAACATGGCATACATGGAACGCCTGGTGTAGCTGGAGAACGTGGGGAACCAGGAATTCCAGGAGCAAAAGGAGAGCCAGGAGGACGTGGGCCACCGGGACCCAAAGGTATGAGAGGTTTGAGGGGAATAAAGGGTGATCGTGGTCTGCAAGGGAAACGTGGAGATCGAGGCCTACGTGGAATAAAGGGCGCTATGGGCCAAAGTGGGTTGAAACTACGGTCTGCATTTAGTGTTGGCCTATATCCAAGCAAGTCTTTTCCTCCTTCAGGATATCCAGTTCGCTTCGACAAGGTCTTTTACAATGGAGAAAACCATTACGATATAGTCTCAAGCAAATTCAACTGCACCTACTCAGGAGTTTACGTGTTCTCCTACCAAATCACAGTGAGGAACAAGCCACTACGAGCTTCTTTGGTGGTCAATGGAGTACGCAAGGTGCGTTCGCGGGACACTTTACATGGACAAGACATAGACCAGGCATCCAACCTAGTAATTCTGAAGCTGGTTGCTGGTGACCAGGTTTGGGTGGAGACACTGAGGGACTGGAATGGTGTCTACTCCAGCAGTGAGGATGACAGCACCTTCTCTGGCTTCTTACTCTATCCAGACTAACACCTTCTCCATGTTTGAACCAAGGCTAGATCCTTCATGACCTTTACATGATATGGACATGGAAGGTATCAAATTTATGACTTAACTAATTTAATTCAGTCTGTAAGCAGTCACATTCTGCCAGTATCTATACGAGGAAACTTGTCTTTTTGTATTTTTAATGGCTTTATAGCTGTGCATTTGATATTGGTAACCGCTTCTAAAAGGTTAATTCGATTTAATAAAATTATTTGGGGCCAAAACAAATACCTGAACTATATATATATATGAACATTTTTTAAATTGTACAATTCATGGAAGGCCCTATATAGGACAGACATGTACATTAAAACATAAATATTATTCTTATTAGATGATTCGTTTTTAATTACATTTTTTGCAACAGTCAGTATTTTTTTGGTAAGACCAATAGTTCAGCATCTTGTGGATTGGTTTAATAGCAATCAAATGTAAATTTGTGGCATACAGTGAGTTTTTTTATTTACAAGACCCGAAGCATTCCAATCAACACCACACTATTCTTAAGGAGAATAAATCATTCATAGATCACCTTTGTATGCATATAAATCATTAAATATCAAATTATATGTAACATTGTATGAAACGTAATATAAATTACAATGTAGGCTTTGGATTTTTGGGTTTCTGGGCCCTTGTAATAAAATCAAGCAAGAAATATTACTTTAAACTTTCACTTTTCCCATGACAAAGTGAAAATTTACAAAGTCTGCAAACAACATTGCATTTATTTTTTTATTGAATGAAATGTCTTCCTTTTATCAGCTTTATAAGCTTCATACATAACCATTATTTACAGGCTAGGGTCAAGAGGAGCCATTTGAAGCTGCATTAAAACGTGGGCCTTCAAAACAATGAACAATGTTGAATTGCATTAGCCAGAGAAAAATCCTACAATGTTTTTCTCAAAAACCTTAATTTAGTTTTGAACTGATGAAAGAAGTAAATTATCTGAAAATTTTATGGGGTGGACATCTTTTAAAGCTGCACTCTGTAACTTTTGCCTCTCTATCACCATCTCTGTTTAAAATATAAAATTGCAATTTACTTTTATTGCAATTTAATTTTACTTTATGTACTTTTCTTTAGGTATGTTAAAGTCAAACTGACATTTCCTGCAAAATCCAACCCAACAAATCAAATAACAAATCATTAAATGTTATGGATTGCAGCTTTAGGCAAGATTAAACGGGTCATGACACAAGGAGTCAAATTTGTTTTTAATAAAACCATTTTTTTGTAATTGTTCTCAAAAAAAAAAAGAATGTGAAATGGCTTGATCGGCACTAGGTAGATTCATATTCATATGACCTGCCCCAGAGCAAGATAACAGCACCTACTTTTACATCATTGCCTCGTTGACTCCACCCACTGTCATTCAGTGGTGGAAAACGGAAACAGTCCTTGCCTGAGAGAACAACATCACAACAGCACCCTTTTTTGGGGGGGATTAATCCACTATGACATTGCCCCACAGACTGAAGAGAATACTTTGGAGGAGTGAGTGGATCTGAAGGCCTTCTTACATTCATTATATGATTGTGATACCAGTAAGATGCCAGTCAAGTGCTGTGCCTGGATGTGATGTTTAATGGCTAATATGTTAGCCAATCATACACCCGAAGGTTCTTACAGGGGAACACTCAAATCTGACTTTTTTTAATCACAGCTAAGGGGATATGGTCTGAACAAAGACCATGAAGACAAAGTTTGGACCCCGAGCTTAGAAAAAAAATGTAATTCAAAATGGCATCACATCAAAATGGCAAAACAATCACATTGTTAGCTTAGTAACATGATAACGTCATATTAAATATATATATAATATATATACGTCTCATTTTCACATTCCCTAGTCTAGACATCTTACCTAACAAAGTTACAGGAGTGGGAAGAGACTGAGCCGAGTGTAAATCATAGTTCTCCATCCATGAGATTCTGCATTAGTACGTAGCACCATCTTCAAAAGTAACGTTACTCAAAACCAGCTCTTTAGTCCTCTGATACTGGACCTCAGAGCTATGTCACAGAACCAAACACAGCTGCTGTGTGTCGCTTAGAATGCAACACAGCACGGTGACTGTATCTCCAATTATTAAAGTTGTAGCTGGTGTCTGCAACAGCACCCATCCTCCTGAAAATGTTCACATATCAGTGTGTTCAGAAAATGCATAAGAAAGACATTAACATTTGCCAGGTTTGCCAATATTGACTGGACTCAGGGTCGCCCACTCATGGACACTGAGAATAGCTGTGCAGACACTTTTTGTAGTTATTGGGATTGTGTAATCAGTCACCCACTTACACCGGAGATAAAATTTTGTCTGTACTTACCATCATACCGTATAACTTTTTTAACTTAGTAGAACACAAAGGCAAATATTTAGCAGAATGTTTGTGCTCAAAATCCAAGAATGCATTGCCCCAAAACAATGGTCAATGTATCTAAAAACCTTGAAATCTCAATTCAAAAAGAATCAAAAAGTACCATCATAAAGTGTGCTATATTCTGAATCTTTCCTATACAAAAGCTTTGTGTGCAGAACTGTCATCATTCATTAATAATCTTCCATCCCTTCCATATTGTATCCTGTCATGGCAAGTTTGAATACTGAAGTGCCAGTAAGATTTGACAGCTCAGATGGAGGGCAAGATTTTTTATTATACTGATTTAAATTATGATCTGTTTGTCACACAACGCAAGTCTGTCACTGACTTTAAAGGACTTATATATCATGTTTACAAGTTCAACTGACTAAAATTATTATACTATAAATATAAATATAACTTTACATTTTTACCCTATTACAAAACATTCTGATGACCTTCTTTTGTGAAAACAGGAGGGTGAGTAAAAAATGGCTGAATATATCTGTAAACTGTTCTAGTTCTTAACAGAAAGGATAATGAATGCTTTAAAACAGACTTTACTTACAAAATAAATAAACTTACAAAATAAAAAGCTATATATCTATCTATATTTTTTATTTTGCTGGGACAAATATAATGATATTAAAGGTATAAAGATATACACTGTAGTATAATTGCAGTATATTTAAAATTTAAGACAAATGCATATTTATAAAGTACTTGACAATCTTTCGATCCACATGGAGGATCCGCATGGTCCTGCTGGGAAGTGTCCTGACAGTATAAGGCCATTTCTGTGTATTCTTTTGTGTCTGGCAGCTGTATTCTCCACCGAGTTTGAGCCAAGCCTCACCGGAGCCATAGAAACCCATTTCATTTCCATTCCAAAACCACTTGTATCTCCAGGACGGTAAGGGGTCATTGGGGACGCTGCAGCTTGTCCTCAGATCTTCATCTGAGAACATCGGCACTGTAACTTTACAACACTATAAGACAATGTGATCATGTAATAACTGGGTAAAAGAAAAATCTAAACTTTCTTGCTTGTTTATAGGGTGTAACTGTATGGTTTAATAAAATAACTTTGTTAGTTCCACTCTATATTAAGTGTTATTAAATACAACATACACAAGAAAAATTTTAGACAGTGCGTCTATTATGTTTGTTGATAAATTGTTCTTATATTTAAAGGGTAAGTCCACCCAAAAATGATAATTTGCCAATAAAATACTTAATTTGTAAATACTTAAAAATAATTATATGATACTTTCTGTCAAAATGATTTATTACTTTGACCTTTGTACACGTGTACAGGGGTTTATGAGCTTTAAATTTATTAGCATTTTATTTATGACCATAATTGGGTTTGCTATATGTTTTGATTTCTTTGTCTTAATTAACATTTATAGACCAGGTGGGGACACAAACATGTGCTACCTTATCCTAGCTTTAAAATAGCAGTGAATGGTACCCATTATTTTGATGCTTCAAAAAAGGACATCCATTCATTATAGAAGTAATCCATACAACTCCAGGGGGTTAATAAATGCCTTTGAAAATGAAATGATACGATCATGAAAAAATACTATTTTTAACATATTTAGTAATTGAAATGGCGCATTTGAATGTCAACATCTGTATGAAAGACAGAAAGATATGAAAGATATGAAAGCTCTCTTTTTATAATGCAGAATGTTGGTCTCCTGACTAGTGTTGTGACAGTCACAAACCAATGAGATTTGGCATTATTAATGTGGTACTGGCTTCAAAATAATGAGTACCATTTACTGCCATTTTAAAGCCTGGCAGTTCCAACCTCAGCTTCCTTCTACCTATACATTCACAATCTCTTCTCTGAACATGTCCAAACCACCTCAATCTGGCCTCTCTGACTCTATCTCCAAAACATCTAACATGAGCTGTTCCTCTGATGTACTCATTCCTGATCCTATCCATCCTCGTCACTCTCAAAGAGAAGCTCAACATCTTAAGCTCTGCTACCTCCAGCTCTGCCTCCTGTCGTTGCTTCAGTGCCACTGTCTCTAAGCCGTACAGCATTGCTGGTCTCACCACCATCTTGAACACCTTTCCTTTCATTCTCACTGACACTCTTTTATCACACATCACACCTGACACTTTTCTCCACCCGTTTCAACCTGCTTGCACACGCCTCTTCACCTCTTTTCCACACTCTCCGTTGCTCTGAACCGTTAATCCTAAGTACTTAGGGAAGAGTCAGGATATCATTTAATATAACTCAGATTGTGTTCGATTGAAAAAAAAAAGAAAATCATATCCTCTCAGGATGCCTTGAGGGTGAGTCATTTATAGGCAAAATATTATTTTTGAGTGGACGTATCCTTTAAAGTCTTTTATGTAATTACAATTTTGACCTTATCACATGCTCTTCTCTTATGGTAGTACAGTATTTAAAGATACTTAATATAAGATGTGACCATTTATTCTATGTGACTAAATGTTTGGTAATACAAGCTTAATGAAAATAGTTTAATCAGTTAAAAAGACTAACCTTGACATGTTGCTCTTGGCAGTTAAATAAAAATGGCTGAAACAGAGAAACAAAATCATGAGCTCAGCAAAGGTTATTCTACATTACAACCACAATAGCAAACAATAGACAGATAATGACAACTATGAATATTTTAAAATAAAATATGATTATTATCATAGGTAGTTTAATATTTTAAACAATAAACATGATCAATAAATATACACTTTTCTTTCAAATATCACCAATTACAATTATCTGTGCTGAGATTGATTTTATAATACCCTATTTATAATGCCATCAATGTGAAACTTAAAAAGCGACAAATGCCCGGCTTATTTAGTTCTTTTTTAGTTGATTTACTCACCAAAACAGCAGCATAACAGTTGCCTTATTCTCCTGCTGTGTGATTTTGGTTCATCCTTATTTATCCTCATTTCACATTTATTGCTGACATTATACAACATAAGATCAACATAACTGAGAAAGACTGGAAACAGAACAAAAATTAAGTGGCACAAGATATGAGGAGAATCTAATGATAGCTTCAGAATTGGTCATTTCAGATGTGATGACAGCAGATGGAAAGACATGGGTTTTTAAACTTGCAGGATCGCATAACACAAATGTATAATTTCCAATTGTTACATTTAGTACTGTTTAATCATAACATTATTACATTTAATACCTTTTTTTTTTTTTTTTGCTGTAAATTAGTTGCTGTTATTAGTTTTTTGTGTTTGTATAGTTATAATACTTAACTTATTTACTTTTAAAAGTGCTTAAGTTACGCAAACACCCCTCTTTTCCCAGCAAGCACTGGGGCATGAATAATAAATATAGGAAAGTGGTTCAGCCCTTTGTGCTTTAACTATATAAATGTTGCAATTACAATAGTACTAAATATAGGTGCAAGACAGCGCAATGCAGAGCCAGAAGAACAAAAACAGCTGAAACAGAACATGCATGAGAAAATTCCTAAAAGAAACGTTTCATATCTGTCAAGCACCAAAAAAGCAGTTTACAAATATAAAAATGTTTCCATGACTTGTGAGCTACAAGTCTGAGACTTGTAATTAATAATGGTGAGTTAATAATGATGTAAACTGTAAAGTGAACTTGTCTTTTAATATACTGTTTTTAAAGTTATGCTGTAGCACCATTAGTGATTCTACACATGGTCATACAACTGTGGAAACCAACTGATTCCAGCAATACCCAATACTCAGTTCTTTTTGAAGAACACTTACGTTCTGTTTGAAGACGTTCTGTCATGTTCGGTCATTTACATGTAATCATAAGCTAAAGCTGATACTATTATGCCATTAGATATCAGTTCTGTAGTTTTTTTGTCATCCTATTTTCTTATTCATTATACATTTAAAAGCGTCTTCAATGCAACAATTTTTTCAGACATATCTGAGGTCACAAACTTATCAAACAAATAATCTTAACTGAATATGATAATTGAAAGATTTTAATGGAAGTATGTTGCCTTATTTTTACTAATGTTCATGAATTTATTTGCCAAAAGTGTCATGTGATCTAGCATTTTTAAGTGTCATATTGTAACACCACGCCCAGAACCACCACGCCAGCAGAGGGAGCCCTCACCAGAGTACTAGCAGTTGCTCCCTCTGCTTCCTGTTTTGCTCACTTCCTGTTTGCTCATTTCCTGTGTTGTGGACTATTTAAGCAGTGAGCACATTGCCAGTGATCAATACTGTAACATCCGTCTGGACTGTCATGTTGGTTTGTCCCATGTGTGTGACCATATTTGGAGTTCCTGTTCTTGTCCTGTCTAATTAGTAGTGATGGCAAAATGAGGCTTCATGAACCAATGGGGCTTTCCAGCCCAAACATAACTTTTATTGGTTCTTATTAAAAAAAAAAGCTCAAAAACACACAAAGTTCCGCGAGGTTCGAACCCTCTTTATGCAAAAGCTATACTCAAAACGAAACGATCACGTGTCCCACAGAATCCGAGGCCTCGTTTGTCATCAGTCACGTGAGTCTTACGCTAACGATACAATCCTCGAACCGTGGCTTCATCTGACACGCTCCTTTTTGCTCGACACAGGTTTCGAAGCCTCACCTCAAATCACACATCACTACTAATTAGTCTCACCTGTTTGTAGTTAGTGTTCGATTTGTTTGTCTTTATAAGCCGTTTCCTGTTTAGTCACGTTTGTCGGTTGTTAAAGTGATGTTGTGCGGTCTTCTGTGGTGCCTGGTCATGCCTGCTTCATTCTTGGATTATTTGGATTAAAACACGTTTTGTTTTGGATTCATTGTCATTTCATGCCTGTTTTTAGAGCACACGTTACACATATGCACAAAAAAACACTATACTAGAATGAAGAAATGTTCAAATTGAATGTCATAATTGAAAATCAAAACTATAATAATAATGAGAATAATAGTAATGAAACTAAGTAATGATATTTGGAAACAGCAAAAGTGTCATTCTAGTTGTTACAGAGGAGATTCCTGCTCCACCTCCTCCGCACCACCAGAGGGAACCTTCGCCAGAATACTAACCTGTTTCATTTTAGACTCCATCTCCCATCATGCATCATACCTGAGACTGATCACTTCCGCCATGCACCTGAACCTCATTAACTCTGCTATTTATACCACGTTCACATTCTCACCAGTTATGAAGTTTTGTTTGCCCCGGCTGCAATTCTGAGCGGGTTTCACTGCATTCTGGATTACCTGTGGTTTTTGATCTTGGACTGTTTATTCTGTTTTTCTTGCCTGTTTGCTGCCTGCCACGACCCTTGCCTGTCCCTCATTTTGCCTTTGCCTTGCCTGTCTGTTTCCCCTATTAAAAGCTGCAAATGGATCCATGTGCTTCCGACCCATCATTACACTAGTAAAATGCAGAAGACGTTAAAACAGATTGTGCTTGTCCTTTTTCTGAAGGTCTTGATTGGGTGTTTTAAATTAGGATTGGAGTAGGATTGTGACCCGCTTCTATGGTTCACACACATCTCAGAATGAAGGGCCACTTTTTATTAGAAATACCACAGAAAATTAGAATTTCTATTCACCAGTTTCACTGTTGGGAATTTTGTTGTTGGTTTCTTTTCAATTTACTGTAAAGTCTGTAATATAGTTTGTATAGTCTAATGAATTGTGAAGTCCACAGTTTCAGTCCACTTTTTTTTTGTTTTGGCATCTAGCTAATGACACAACTCAAATTCAATTCAATTTTATTTATATAGCGCTTTATTACAATGTTGCATTGGTTTAAAGCAACTTTACGTAAAATGAAAAGAACACAGAAAACAAGAAAATTTTTAAATATAAATACAGAATACATGGTATTATTGCAAATTCTTTTGTTCATCATAAGATGTATATTAGTAAAACTAATTGGTGATACCCAGACAGGACCTTGAGATGAAGTAAAGACCTTGGGAAAGACAGACTTATAGAAGAGCCAGTATATCTGT
Organism: Ambastaia sidthimunki; assembly: GCA_036877625.1. Lineage (NCBI taxonomy): Eukaryota > Metazoa > Chordata > Actinopteri > Cypriniformes > Botiidae > Ambastaia > Ambastaia sidthimunki. The sequence goes on from JAZGTK010000432.1 coordinate 33,303, forward strand.
TCTTATGGGAAATGTCTGGGTTTACCCAATTAATGCAGTTTAGTAATCCCTTAAGGAATTTGAGTCATAAATCCATAGGACTATGTGTAGGCTAAATGAAAGACATGGGTCTTTAATCTAGATTTAAACTGGCTCTGACTGAGGCTCAGATCATTTTGGGTCTCATTGTGTCTAAATGCCAGAACATATGCGACAGCAAATCAGGCTGGTGCTGCACTGCATACAGTTGTGTATTATAGGAGTGAGGAAGTCTCACTCCCTTCTTATTTCCGTGTCCTGTAGTTTTTCATAAACACTTAGACTCTAAATATTGGGAATGGGATGTCCTGCCACCCCAGATACCAGGGTTCTGTCTGTGTGCGACCCCCTTTATAAGCTTTATATAGAATAGCTATGCAGAGGAGGCTTGCAGGAGTACATTTGTAGCCCCATCTTACTCCCTCCCTATTTCCTGTCCTGTGCAGTCAATGTGATTTGGGCTGCCACCCCGGATATCGCCCTCGTATGAGTTCCAGAGAAGAGCTGTGCTGAGGAATTGTAGCTTGTCACTGGCAAGCGCACTTTGGCTGGCGGTTCTTCGAGTTGAGTACCATTCTCACTCTGTGTGAGAACTGTGATGCTCCCCATCAGAGCTTTTCATGGCGGGCATGTGGCATGAGCTGGTTATATGCCGTCACTAGAATTAGGAGAGCTAGGTTTAAGCCCCACCTTGGACTACTCTAGAATATAGAGAGCTGGGTTCAAGCCCCACCTTGGACTACTCTAGTGCAGGTCGTGTCAGGTCCATGTAGACCAGGGAAAAACAATGTTTTTGATTTACCCCCCTCGAAGAACCGTTTGTTATCAGCCCTTCTTGTTTAGGTTTCAGTCGGGGTCGTTGTAGCTCTCCAGGCAAGAGGGCAGATTCTCCTGGGGTCTAAATGGGATTTGTTTATTAGATTGAGCTTAGGCAGATTTGTTTTGTAAGTCTGGCTTACGGAGCTCCATTAAGGACCAGTAGCTGCAGTAGGTGCTAATTTACCACTGGCTCTGGCCCTAGGGCGATTGTGGCATAACACCCGATGTAGATGGTTTTTCATACCCCACGGACCTTTCTGTAGATGATAGTGGTCTCGAAGGAATTGCAGCTAGTCATTACTATCTTCCTTTGGGTTATTTGCAAGCTCCCCTCAAAATTTTTAATTCTCAGGTTTGCATGCAGAGTATTACCAATAATTATGCTACAGCGGGTCCTCTGCCCTCCCTAGAGCAGATTATTTTTTGCTGCTTATAACTTTTGATTAATTTGTCTTATTTTCATGAAACTTTATTGTCATGGGGCCCTTTTAAGATTCGTTGGCTTATGACTTTTTCAAACACATTCAATTTTTAAGTTATTTAAGTTATATGTCCACAAATATTTTTCTTTGTGCTCGAAACCTGAACTTGACCCTGTAATTGCTGCTTGCAGCTATATTTATTAGAGGTTCAAGCGTAAAAGACCTGAAACCAGAGGCGGCCGGTCAATAGGGGGCGCTGGGGCGCCGCCCCCCCTGAAGTTAGCCTCCTTTAACATGTAAACAATAAGTTAAATATATATCACAAATATTAATGAAATAAAATCATTTAATCATAGTATTTTACAGGTAGTCATATTATCATTTATTAAAAAAAAAAAAAAATGTAAACTATATTTTCTTTCACACGTGTTTGCGGGGCGCCGGACTAATGAGTGTCTATGTAGGTACACGAACTTTTGAAAAGCATGTGATTTGAGGCTAAGCTCTAATTGGCTTATTTTAAATTGTCCTTGGGGCGCAGCGCTCTGCCAGGTACTGATGAATGTGAAAGCAAGCGTAATCTCGAGATGAAAGAAAATTTGTTTTTATCTTTACAAACATACCCGTTCACGAGGCGTTCGGATGAAGAAAAAAAAGGATCTAGCATTTTGGACCAGATCGACCGTACTTGCAAATTCAGCAGCAGTCAAGTGATCGCGGTCGCACCTACACTTTATTTATTTATTTATTTCTGAGTTTGCGCCCTCCCCCAAAAAATTTTTAGCACCAGCCGCCACTGACTGAAACCCTATTGTAATTGTTAGGATTATTATTACTGGTTCAAACACGAAGCGCTGAAACCCTATTGTAATTGTTAGGATTTTTATTATTATTAGCTTATTATTATTAGCTGCTTAGTTGGGGATTTTATTGGCTTTGTTTTGTCAAAAGATTTGTACCAGTGTCCCACTTGCATGTCCATCATGTCCTCCTGTCCCCATTTTGTTGTGTCCATATGAGGAGTGCCTGTGCCCTGCTTAATTGACCAAGGTTTGTGGTCTCCACCATTACGGAAAGCTGTTCATTGTAACATTTTGAACCATGGGGTCAGGAGTGACTTAGATTGTGTCATTGGTTACAGCTTTGTGCTGCCAACAGTATGTCCATTCCTTATCTTGGTTTGGAGCTGGATATTGAGCTATGTTTTAAGTTTTAAACTGTGAGTTACTTGTTGTTAAAGATCCTCCTGGCAGATTGTGTGACTGAATTCCAGGGGTTCTCTCAATTAATGTAATTAATAAACAATATTACCAGGAGCTCTTTGGTTAACATTGCCCCATTTTTTATTTGTCAGACATGTCACAAGCATTACCAGTAGCTAGTGTCATTCGTATGGATAAAGTTTGGGTCCAGGATTATGGGCCTTGTCGAATCCCAGGGAGCATGCTTAAGTTTGTTCCGGCAACTTGTTCCAATATGTATTCTAGTGGAACTGTACTTTTTGAGCAACCTGAGTCTGGTTTGCCTGCTGAGTTGTTGGCTTGCCAAAATCCTTTATCCTTGTTCCATGACTTGTTTATGTGGTGAGTCTACACACTACACACGATGTTACCAGTTGTGGCTGTGCAGAATGTGTAGGTGGGACCCACTGTGCAGAAGCAGGTTGAGGCAATGGATCAGTTACTGAAGGCTGAGATAATTTGGGAAGACCGTAGTCCATACGGTTCACTGATTGTGTTGGTTAAACAGAAACATGGTAGTTTGGCGCATGTGCGTTAACTACTGTCAACTTAATGCTAGAACTAGTAAAGATGCATTTCCCCTGCCCTGAATTGATGATTCTCTGGACTCCATGAGTGGCTGGTTTTCAACCCTTAATCTTGCCGGTGAGCATAATCAGCCCCAGAGAAAGACTGGCTTAAGGCAGCCTTTGGTGTACCTCTCAGACTCTCTAAGTGGAACTGTGTACCTTTTGGCCTTTTTAAAACCCCTGGCATCTTTAAGAGTTAATGGAGAGGTTGTTTAGAGACCAACAGTGTCAATCCTTGCTTTTATACCTGGACATTTACATGACATTTACATTTAGGCATTTAGCAGAAGCTTTTATCCAAAACGACTTACAAATGAAGAACAATAGAAACAGTAAATTAACGAAAAGGCAACAGTATGGAAGTGTCATGCCAGTCTCCCTAGCCTAGCGTAGTGTTGTTTTTAAAGTGCAAAAAAGTACTGGTTTTTTTTGAGAGCAAGAAAGAAAGAATGAGAGAAAGAAAGAAAGAAAGAAAGAAGTGTTAGTAGGAAGATAAGTGCTATTAATTGGACAGGTGTTGACATCTGAAAACGTGTTTTCAGTCTTTTTCTGAAAATGGATAGAGAATCAGCTGTTCTGATTGAGACCGGAAGGTCATTCCACCAAGGGGGAACAGTCCAGGAGAAGGTTTGGGACAGTGATTTTTTGCCTCTGTGGTATGGCACCACTAGGCGCTGTTCACTTGCAGAACACAAGCTTCTGGAACGCACATAGGTCTGTACCAATGAGTTTAGGTAGCTTGGTGCAGACCCAGTGGTTGTTTTGAAGGCCACCATCAATGCTTTGAACTTGATTCAAGCAGACATGTGCTCTCTTTGGCTCGTTGAAGTCTACCCTCGCTGCTGCATTCTGGTTCATTTGCAGCCAAGAGAGCATTACAATAGTCCAGTCTGGAGAGAACAAGAGCTTGTACAAGGACTTGTGTTGACAGTTCTGTGAGGAAAGGTCTGATTTTTCTGATGTTATGTAAGGCAAATCTGCAGGATCTGGCTGTTGAAGCAATGTGGTGCGTAAAATTTAACTGATCATCAATCATAACTCCAAGGTTCCTGGCTGTTCTAGAAGTAGTTATATGATTCAAGCTGAATGGAGAAGTTGTGGTAAAGTGTTGGGTTTGCTGGTATGACAAGTAGTTCTGTTTTGGCAGGGTTGAGTCGAAGGTGATGGTTCTTCATCCATTCTAAAATGTCTGTTAGAAAGGCTGCAATGCGAGTAGCTACTGTTGTATCGTCTGGTTGAAAAAAAGAAGTGGAGTTGTGTGTCGTCGGCATAGCAATGGTAGGAGAGTCTGTGTTTCTGGGTGACAGATCCTAGTGACGACATGTAGCTGGAGAAGAGAAGTGGTCCAAGAACAGAGCCCTGAGGAACCCCAGTGGTGAGATAATGTTGCTTTGAAACCTCGCCCCTCAGGACACCCTGAAGGATCTACCTGAGAGGTACGAGTTAAGCCACTGAAGTGCAGCTCCTGAGATACCCGTTTTCCTGAGGCTTGACAGGAGGATCTCATGGTTGACGGTGTCAAAGGCAGCAGACAAATCCAGCAAGATGAGGATTGAGGATTTGGAGGCAGCTCTTGCCAATTGGAGGGCTTCAGTAACAGAGAGCAGGGCATGGACGATGTGGTGGTGTTCTTTACCTCTGCAACTCAACATTTAGAGCATTCAATTGTACTCCTGAGAGAATGTGAAGGACTTAAGGTCAAGTTAAGCAAGTGCGCTTTTTCATACCACAGACTAGTATGATGTAATGAAGCTCATTCCCTAAAGTCTGATTTGGTCAATTTGATACACATTCTAAATCACTACTCACCTGAGCTTTACATAATGAAACATAAAACACAGAAAACAGTAAAACTGTCAAACATGCACAACACTGGAAACAGAATATATGGCATTATTGCACATTTTAATGTTCATTATGAAATGTAAATTAATAAAACTAATTAGGGGACACTAGGTGTGTAGTTAGTTTGTCCAGCTTAAATAGAGATGACACATAGAAAGATGGGGCAGGGGGTTGTAGGGTTGAAAATTAAATGGAATATACAACCCCTTTATCTTGCCTAAAGTGACCCTCTTCAGAACTCACAGAACTGATAGCAATTAAAGGCTATTGGCTGAGCTGTTTGTATTGTGTTTGAGGGTCTGCCATTTGTTCAGTACAGTGGGGTTAAACATGGTCTTCTTAATGGTCACTTTGGTTGTCTTAGGTTTGGTTTCAGTCACATGGTCAAGGAAAGGATAAAAAGGGAATGTAAGAGATGCTCTGTCTCTTTTTCCTTGGCTCTTTTCCTGCTTGAACTTTTTTATTTATGCTCTCTTCCTTGGCTCTCTTGTCCTTTGTGCTCTTTTCTTTGCACTTTTCTTCTTTACCTGAGCTCTGGGGTTCAGGCCACTAGGCCCAGCTTCCAGGCCTCAATTGTTCTCTCTGTCTTTCCTGCTTTATCTATCTTTCATTCTATATCTCAGGTATAAGGTAACATTCTCAACATACACAATTAACTGTATACATACATTATCTACCATTATAGGCATTACAATTGTAACCATTTCATGTATAACCTCATGCAGTAATGTTAGTAAACACTTTCACAACTATACTAGTTTTGATTCTTTGTTAACAATTTAAACCTATCTAATGCAATACAATATATTTATTATAGCAACGCTCTCCCACATTTAGTACAGTCTTTAGCACTGTAATTATATCATTATGCTAGACACAACATTAACAATTTACAAACACTAAGCTAAGTAAAATGTCATCAGTCTCTTAGTAAGCAAGCCAACAGGGTGACAGTGGGAAGGAATCAAAACTCCAATAAAAAAACTTTGGGAGAAACCAGACTCAACGGAGAGGGTACCGTAAAGCTGCAATCCGTAAATTTCTTTGATAAAAACAGAGCTGACAATACTGGTTTGTTTTTATATATTGATTTAAAACTTAAAACTGTCTGTTTTGATTTTGTGAAATGTCAGACACTGAGGAATATTACAAACTGAGATGATGACAAAAGCTATCAAAATGTAAAATGTTACTAATTGCAGCTATAACATTGCACTGCTGTGACAAGACAGAGATATCATATTCCCACTGATCTGTCTCAGGGTCATCCCATCCCATCTCCCAACCATCTGGACTTGATAAAGTTTGGATCCAGCTGACTACAGGACCTTGGGGAAAAAAAAGACAGACAGACTTAGTGTGCAGCCAGTACATCGGTTCTTATGGGAAGTGTCCCAGGTTCTGGTTTACCTAATTATTGCAGCCTAACAATCCCTTAAGGGATTTGAATAGTAAATCCATAGGACTATGAGTAGACTAGATTAAAGAGGTGGGTCTTCAATCTAAACTTCCACAGTGTATCTGCCTCCCGGCAACACTGGGAGGACTGTTCCAAAGTTTGGGTGCCAAATATGAAAAGGATCTACTACTCGCGCTTGATTTTCAGATTCTGGGTATTATCAACTGGCCAGAATTTTCTGATTGCAGCGAACATGAAGGACTGTAATAAGAGAGGAGCTCGCTCAGGAACTAAGGAGCTAAACAATTCAGGGCCTTGTAGGTATTCCGCAGAAATCAAGTTCATATGTTGCTTGATAGGCAGCCAGTGCAGTGTTGACAGAACCAGGCTAATTTGGTCATACTTGTTAATTCTCAAAACAATTCTGTCTGCTGTATTTTGAACTAGCTGCAGTTTTTGAATTAAACCTGCAGGGCTGCCACCTAGTAAACCATTGAAATAATTAAGTCTTGATGTCATGAACGTATTAATTAATTTTTCGGTGTTTGACATAAAAGGCATGTGTCGAAGTTTTTATATATTTTGATATAAGGTGAAAAAATGCTGTTTTACAAATATTGCAATGTGGTTTTCAAAGGACAAATTGCTATCAAAAAACGCCAGATTCTTAGCTGACGAAACAGGTTTATACAGCATCCATCAGGAGTAAGACAGTATTCTAGGTGGTTCCATGTGAAAGATTTTGGTCTAATACTAAAACTTCTGTTTTGTCTCAGTTTGGTAGTAGAAAGTTGCTAGCATCCCAGTTTTATTCAATATGTTAGTTTGGTGAAGTTATTTGTCTTGTCTTGTTTGGCCTTTAAGAGATGTACAGCTGAGTATCATGAGCATAACAATGAAAACTAACTCCATGTCTCTTAATAATCCCAAAGGTAGCATGTAGAGGGTGAAAAGCAAAGGCCTAAGCACTTGAGCCCTGTGGCACTCCATACTAAACTTTTGATGAATATGACACCTTTTACTCACAGCAACAAACTGGAATCGGTCAAATACATATGATTTAAACCATGCCAGTGCAGTTTTATTTATGCCCACATAATTTTCAAGCCTATTTAATAGAATGCTGTGGTCAATAGTGTCAAAAGCTGCGCTAAAGTCAATTAGAACTAGAAGAGATGCAGCCACGATTAGCTGACTAGAGCAAATAATTCGTCACTCTGATGAGGGCAGCCTGTGTACTATATGATCTGAATCCTGACTGGAAATTATCCAGTCAAGAAAAATTTTAAGTCAAGGGAGTTACTGTTTTCTGTTGTTTTCAAAGTCTAGGTTTTAAAGTTACCTGTTGTGCTAAAGAATTGAGACAGTTCAGGTAGATTGTTGATAAAACAATCTTTAGTGGCAGAAGTTATCATTCTGCTGTATTTGTAGTAAGGAGATGATACAATCATTTGCAATCATGGGTAAATGTATTAAACAGGACACAGGACAGATAATGATTTGAAATGTTTTCACTCTACTGCAGAATGTGATCAACATTACACCATAGGACAGTATTAAATCTAAGGAATGATTATAAAAATGAGTGGGTCCTGTCACATGTTGTGAAACCCAGATAGAGTTTAAAATGTATTTGAATGTCATGCTCCTGGTTTAATTACTCCAGGTTTGTTGTCTTTGTTAATTGTCTCTTCGTTAATTGCCTCCTCGTGTTTGTTGTCTTGTGTCAGATCGTTTTGGTTTTGGCAGCTTTCTTTACCGTCTAGTCTTGTCCAGTTTAGTCTGTGTGGTCAACCGTTCAACCCTGCTGCCCAGCCTTTCCCCTGCCCTGCTCTTCTCCCACCCGGTGATCTACTACCTGCCCGCTGGTGATTCAGCTCCCGTTTTCCTCTGTAGGTGTGCTGTTATTATTATCATTATTATTATTATTCTGAGACACGATTTTCTGACTGTAACTCCTCATGCAGCTCTTAAGCTACACCCATCAAATTTTCCACAGACCTTCAGGGTGTTCCCATTTGGGTTGTTCTATCTTTTCTAACAGACTTTTAGAATTACCTTAGCGTTTTTTTGCGAACAGGTCCAATTTGCTATTGACACATATTAAAGCAATTTTACAAATACTTACTTGCTAGGAAGACTAGAGTCACATGACCAACCACATCAAGCTAGTATACTAAAACATTCTAGCATCGTGTTAAAATGTGCTAATATCATGCTAATTGATGCTAGCATCATGCTAATTGATGTTAAAACATATCAGCATCATTTTAAAACGTGCTAACATCATGCTAAAATGTATTTAGCATCATAAAAAAACATGTTAAAATCAAAATGCTAAAACATACTAGCATAATATTAAAATTATGCTAATTGATGCCAAATATGCTACCATCATGCTAAAACCTGTTATAGCTCCATGTTAAAACATGCTATTGTCCTACTAAATACATTTATAAGGTCTCACTGGTGGTGGAGTTACAGTCCTGTTCATCTTTATTTATGTAATATCCTCCAAACTTTATACAAGTTTAATAAATTAATATAGTGTAATAATATAGTGGAAACTGCATATGGTTTAAAGTTATAAACTATTTCCCCAACTATAGTCCCCCCAGTGAATTCCCAGAAATCCAAGCTGAGCTGACCAAGCACAGCCCATGAAAATACCAGGGGTGAATAAAAACAATAAATTAATTGGGGGAAACAGAATAAATAATTTTGGCGTCTCTTATGACGTCTCTCACCTGCTCCAGATTCCTTTTTTCCCGCCTCAGAGCGCCATCTGCAGGAACTCAGTTTACTGCTTTCCACTGGAATGTTAATATTATACCCCAATCAATACTAAATCAAAACCAGCTAATAAATCATACAGTTGGCATACAGCAGTTATATCAATTGTAAATTTTCTTTTCAGTTATTTTGTGATTGCCTGAGGGGAAATGACAGTGTTTGGGTTAAAACGCGTGTCAGAGGACACCAGTTTATCATTTCAAACTTTTAGACGGTTTGTGAATCGCACAGAAGATGAGCTGTGGGTCAGCTGTACCGCCCCTCCCCCCAGCGCGAGGCGGTGCCCGGTCACCGGCAATCCCGGCATACACCGCGCGCCGCCGTTAGCGTTAAATACTCCGCTGTGTACGGGACGTGCGTGAGATAAATTTACTCAAACACATATTCAAATAAATACAATAGAAAACAAAGAACCGGCGACGAAAATGAGCGACAGCGAGAAACTGGAGAAGCAACGGCTGAAGAACTTCAAGAATAAAGGGCGCGATCTGGAGGTACTGCTAACCGCGCGCTGTGACGTCGATCACATTTATACACGATTCACACATACACCGCGGGAACGAGCTCATACTGACGTGTTTGTCGCGCACACGCGTGTTTATATGAGGACAGAGTCATTTTATGGCGCAAACAGATGTAATTATGTTAGTTAGAGCGGCTAGCACACCGTGCCCTTGCTTCCACTATACTGCGCGAGGCGTTAGCCTCGAGCTAACACACGCAGCAAAATATTACAGTGTGTCTAGTGTCCAACATTCACCCAAAGAGAGCGAAATAGCTCTTTAAACTTGTCTGCGGCTGTGTGAAGGGCTTCGGGTTCGAGCTGTGCTATGGTCGGGCCTTTAACACAACACATCAGGGTTAGCATGAGTGGTCACCGCTGGCCTGCAGCGTAAAACATTTAAACACCTGGAGAGAGATCATATCACTGTGTGTGTGAGACATGAATCTGTTAACAATAATGTGAATCAGAATCATTGTCTCCGCCACCAACTAACCAGTGTTAGCTGCTAGCTGGTTAAACTGGATCACATTAACACAACAAAACAAGGCAGACACTGAAAACGCACCGAACACACACTCACAGATACTGAAGAGTCTGGCGTTTGTGCCTGTGAAGGTTAAGAGCTGTTGGTGATTGTAATGGATTCAGGTAACTCTGGTCTTTGACGACAGTTAATGAGTTGTTGAAGTGGGTGATGTCTTTAACGTGTTTTGTTTTTAAGCCACACAAACAGTTCTCCATTCAGACTGTAGAAATGCTTTCAGTCATAATGGAAAAATCTCAAATATCTGGGAATTAAACATTGCCGATTTCCAGATCCAAAGAAGCCACTTAAGTAATTAATACATTTTTGTTGTTGTGTACAGATCCACACACTTGTCAGCTGAAAGTTCTGTTTTGAGTGTTTACTGTATGAACAGCTTGAAAGATTGTGTGAATTAATTGGCCAGTAAAATTCAATGCATTCAAGTTTTACATAATGATTATTATTATTGTTTCTTGAATTTTGTGGCTGGTATAGAAAATGCTGTGCTATGATAATTATTAACCTATGGTGAACTCTGACAGTAAAAGAGATGTTCACTGGAGAGATTTCACTGTTATAATGAAAGATCTTTGTAATATCTGTACATAAAGCATTGAGTGAGTTGGTTATTAAATCTCAGGGTGTGTGAAAATCATTGATTAGTAATGACTGTTTGTTTCTCCTGCACAGACGATGAGACGACAGCGGACAGAAGTGGTAGTTGAGCTCAGAAAGGTAATGATTGCATAAACCTATGAAACATGTAGAAGAGTGTGTAAATGCTGTGAATGGCCTGACGGCTAAATCATGTCCCTGTTTCCTGTAGAATAAGAGAGACGAGCACCTACTGAAGCGGAGGAATGTTCCACACGAGGACATCTGTGAGGATTCTGATGCTGACGGAGATTTTCGAACAGTAAGAACTTGCTCAGATTTGCTGAAGCGCTGGAGCATGTGTGTGTTGTGAAGATGAGCAGATGTTTTTAAACGGTCCTCATTTGTCTTTCCACCAACAGCAGAACACTTCTCTTGAAGCTATTGTGCAGGTGAGTTTAATTACATCACACTTGTTGTTTATTAATATTTAGTAATTGTTGTCCAACATTGGCATGAACATTCACATGTTCAGAAACAATTTTCTGCAAGAGTCCAAGTGCATTACAGTTTTCATTTCCTGCCGTTTTTTTTAAGCAGACAGATATGGGAGGCCATTTTGTTTTGCAAGGTTGCAGGTTCGATTTCCATAGCTGGCAGGAAATGACTGAGGTGCTTTTGAGCAAGGCCCACTCCTTCGGGTGTGTGTAAATGCAGGTCACATTTTAAGTATGGGTTACCATACATTGACAAATGTCACTTTTTACGTCACTCATTTCAGCTAAAGAGCGTGAAGTGACTATTCGTGTTATCTTTATAAAATGTTATTACAAGAATAATGTTGTTTAAACACATGCTGTCATTCAGTTACAGTATGTAGTTCCTCAGCTGATGTTAGTAGTTCTGTGTATCTGTTGTACAGTGACGCGCACACACACCACAGTGTTACTGTGACTACAACACCATACTGACCAATCAGCTTCATTGATCTGTCAGTTGTCATAGTGAAAGTTGATTAATTATTGTTATGAAGGACAGAGCCTTGAGCAGGTTTTGCAGTGCTGGTAATGTGTTTTGAATGTTTGTAGAATGCAACCAGTGATAACCAGGGTATTCAGCTCAGTGCCGTGCAGGCCGCAAGGTGAGTAACATCTATTGTTCCTAGCAGGGTTTCCTGACTTCTGTTGAATGTTTGTAAGAACTTCCTGTATCACTGCTGTGTGTTGGCGCTAATGCCTCACTTTGAGGTCGAGCGTATTTGAAACTTGTGGCTTTTGTTGTTGTGTGACGTGAAGTCCTGTTAAATTATGACTGATTTTAATACGGTGTTACAGGAAGTTGCTTTCCAGCGATCGTAACCCTCCAATAGACGACCTGATCAAGTCTGGCATTTTGCCCATCCTGGTTCACTGTCTGGACAGAGACGACAAGTAAGAGCTTGTCATGTTTCTGCAGGAGTCTCTGCAGCTAATCTGTTGTTTTGTGCTCATCTTCCTCATCTTTCTTGCAGCCCTTCTCTTCAGTTTGAGGCCGCCTGGGCTCTGACTAACATCGCTTCAGGCACGTCCGAGCAGACGCAAGCTGTGGTGCAGTCAAGTATGTTCACTCTGCAGATCTCAGCTCTTGTGTTGACTTATTCCCTGCTGTCCATGGACGCTTAAACACGTAGTTGGACGCTTAAACATTTTGAGTTTACTCGCTTCATTCGCGTGTGAAATTTACTTCACAACAGACGCAAATTGGCGTCATGGGAGGGGCTTTGGGCCAAGAGGCTCCAATCACTAATCTCTGTCGTAATCATGTCACCACTAGAGCAAGCTCCTGATTGGTTAACACGGCGCGAATATCTGCCAAAGTTCAGATTTTTCAACTCGCGCGTTGCGCACGTCAAACGCCCAAAATGCTTAATTCGCGCCATAGAATTTCTATCGCGTCTTTGCATTGACCTAACATGTAAATCACTTGCGCTTAACGCTTCATTCGCGTCTGGTGTAAACGCACCATTAGGGTGTTTACTGACTGCTCAAATGATAAGCGGCTGGTGTTGATCTGGAGCCATTTCCACAAACAACGTTTACATCAGAACTCAATAGGAAGTCATTTCTGCAGAACGCTTTCAGAATGACAGTCTTACAATAATTCCACAAATCTTGGCAGTCTCAATCTAGAGCTTACATGTGATCACTCAAATTATTATGTAGGCAGTGTAATTACAATATTATTACAGAGGTATTGAACTGTATGTTATGGGTTTGTTTGTTGACTGTGTGTCATGTCTGAGTTGTGTGTGATTATATATGGTGGTGGATGTGTGTCTGGACTGACTGATTGATTGTGAACGTCACAAATTTTTCTGTTGTGCTTGTGTGTTCCTGCAGATGCGGTTCCTCTTTTCCTGCGGTTGCTGCATTCGCCGCATCAGAACGTGTGTGAACAGGCTGTCTGGGCTTTAGGAAACATCATTGGTCAGTTCACATCATCTGCACTGCACACTACCCATGATGCACTGCAGCTTTCATTCGAAATGCGTTCATCACTGGAACCGTCAACATTGAATAAACCCATTAGCCTAAAACTGATTTAAATGTGCACTTTTAAATAAAAAACATTTAAAAAAGAAAAAAAAAGATAAATGACTATATTAGTAGACCTGAGTTGTTACTGTTAAAAGTTTAAATACAAAACTACGTACATGCAATAATACTTGTATAATTGTAGAAGAGCAGTTGTGTTTTGGTCAGCTGAAAATGCTTTCAGTATAGATCTTCATTAATGATAATAAGTGATGTTTTGTAACATCCGTCATGTAACACGTCATAACATTTGCACAACTATACTTCTGTAGAGTATGTGAGGCGACCCTTATTCTGTCATTAACACATGACCTGCTGTTTTTAATAGTACTATTTTAATATTACTTGTTATGCAGACTCCTAACCCACTGAAATTTAAATTTAAGTCTTGAATTAAGGGCACTCAAAACTTAAATTTCGAGTCCAGGGGCCAGTTGCATTAACAGTTGCAAAGTTAAAGGATATGTCTACCCCAAAATGGAAATTTTCTGAGTTGACTCACCTCCATGTCATCCAAGATGTTTTTTTTTCTTCAGTCGAAAAGGTAATTAATGTTCTTGAGCAGATCGTCCCATGAGTTTTCTCCATCTAATGCAATTTAACAGGGTTCATTTTAAAGGTCCAAAATAAAGTTGCAGCGCAGCTGGATGTCTTGATTAATAGGGTAAATAAAACATTCATTTAAATGTGCACAGATTACTATATAAACGTAAAACATCAAAGACCTTGGGAAATTTGGATTCATGTGTTTATACATTTCTGTTAGGCATTAAATAAAATAATGCTTTGTGTGTTTTCAAAGGAAATGAAGTGAGAGTGAATCTCTCTACATTCCTTTGGGTTGTAAAACGGTGTCATCTAAGCGTTGTTATGGTCTGCATCTGGGTGTTAATTTCAGTTTGGAGGTAGTTTTACAGACACTCCAAGAGCATAGTTGATTTGTGGAGTAAGGTATATGTAGTTATATTAATGAAATGCAACCACACTCCGGAGCTAAAGGTAATGGTAATGCACCCATTATGGTGGTTGCCAGTCACTGTTACAATCCAAGAAGAACCGTTCCATTGTGTATTAGAGTGGAGAAGGAGGGCTGTTTAAAAGTTTGTGTTTGCTGAATGCAACATTTTATGCATTTGTCAGTTTGCTTAAAAATGGTCCCTTTGGGCGTGTATCCTGAATGTCTAAATCTTGCAATACGCTAACATCCAGCGTGAAGGTTCCAATGTGATTACTTAATGCTTGAGTTAAGGAACCTTTGCTGACCCAGACCAAAATAAATCTTTGTAGTTCAGAAAGTATATAGTTTTCAAAAATGATTAATTGCTAAATGTAAATTGTTTCGCTAGACAAGACCCTTAGTTGGTTAGAGTCAAGAGGAGTCATTTGAAGCAGCATTGAAACTTTATTTTAGACTTTCAAAATGATGAACCCTGTTGAATTGCATTAAATGAGGATGCCAGAGTGTTTTCTTCAAGAACCTTAATTTCTTTTTGACTGCAGAAAGGCAAACATCTTGGGTGACATGGGGGTGAGTAAATTATCATTTGAGACTGTGTCTTGACAAGTCTGACAAACTAGCAGTTAGTGAGGGCTAATCAGTCTTATTTTTCGGTTTAAAAAAAAAAACAATCTACCTTTCTATGTAACCATACTTGGTTATGACTAGTTTTGAATAAGAGTTGACTAACATTTTAGTACTAGTATAAGCATTTCATGCAACTGTCCACAGACTGTCTAAAACTAAGGCAGTAAACAGCCACACAGCAACAAAGTTTTGCTTGAGCAGGTGGTGCTCACTGTGTGTTTGAGTAGGTTAACGGTAAGGATAAGGTCTGTGTTGGACCCTAAGAATGTTATGATGCTGTTGTAGGGGATGGGCCACAGTGCAGAGACTATGTCATCAGCTTGGGCGTGGTTAAACCCCTGCTGTCCTTCATCAGTCCTTCCATACCTATCACCTTCCTCCGCAACGTCACCTGGGTCATGGTCAATCTCTGTCGACATAAGGACCCGCCTCCACCGATGGAAACCATTCAGGAGGTATGAGGGGCGTGTCCATGACTGACTGATATGTAAAATTGATTACAAAGATGTTTTATTTACACATGCAAATGAGACAACCAGCCACAAAGTTAAAAAGCTGGTGGAATTGAAATGAGCAAATTTTCAAAAATGAGGGAAGATTTAGAAAGGTGTCTCTCAGAAATGTTTTTTTAGATTCTTAACTGTTATTTGGAGCATTATATTCTTATCTAATTTGAACTTTTGAATTTGTCTCACCCCTTTTTGGCAAGTTGACTTCCACAAACTTAGTTGATCTTGTTCGTTTGACAGGTTTGTAGATGAAACAAACCCAGTTTTGTGAGATTTAGATCTGATATGGTTTAGCAGAAGTGGATCATAAAATGACAGACTTCCTGACTGATCACTGTTCTGTCCTCCTCCAGATTCTCCCTGCGCTATGTGTTCTGATTCACCACACAGATGTGAATGTAAGTGCTGAACTCTAACTCTCTGTCGGCTGCTGACTGAAGCTGAGCTCTGATCACAGCTGCTTTCTGCTCTTAGATTCTGGTGGACACAGTCTGGGCTCTCTCCTACCTCACTGATGCAGGAAATGAACAGATCCAGATGGTCATTGACTCTGGAATTGTGCCATACCTTGTCCCATTACTTAGCCACCAGGAGGTCAAAGTTCAGGTATGGCAGACACTTTCATCTCCAACATGTTAAGTGCCCCAAGGGGAAGGGCTGTGAGTTGACATGATTGTTATGATTGACAATAAGCAACTTCCTGTCTGTTCCCTGTGACATAACGAATGAATCACAATTTGACAGTTGTTGTTACTGACAGGCCTGTGGACTGATTGCAATTCTGTGTGCAGTCAAATCTGTTTAACTTATACAGCACTTTATACCATACTGAGCATTTCCAAGCAGATTCACAGGGAAGTTCATTAAAGGGATAGTTCAGGTTTGGAACGAGGCCGTATAAATGATGGAAGAATGTATTTTTGGGTAAATATCTCTTATGAAAGTGTCTTTATAGGAATCACTTTGAACTATTTAGACCACAACATACAGATATAACCAGTGTAGTATAATGACTTCCTATAATCAACAACTTTATGATTGACTGTCTGTAATCACAAACACGATTTATTTTAATAAAACACTTGTACACAGTTTCACTTTATGATGTGATAGCAGCGGAACAGACGAGGACAGAAGAGATGAAGTGTTTTTATGTTTGTGTGCAGACAGCAGCGTTGCGAGCCGTCGGGAACATTGTGACAGGAACAGATGAACAGACTCAGGTTGTGTTGAACTGTGATGCTCTGGGTCACTTTCCCTCTCTGCTCACACACCCCAAAGAGAAGATCAACAAGGTACAGCATCACCCTGATATCACTTGTGTGGATGGGTGAATCTCCAAACATTTCACCCCAGAATCAAAGAGGGGAAAACGTTTGCCAAAAACAAAGCAATATTGTCACAATGCAGACGTTTAATGATACAATAGGCTATGTCATCTATATATTCTCCAATCTCATTCTCTATTTTTTTTTTCCTCCGTTAAAAAAAAAAAGTTAAATACTAATGCAGTACAATGAAATTATAAAGTGTTTGTGGACTTAATAAAAATAATAAAGATACTAGTATAAAATATTTTATCACTTTGCTTTTAGCAGTTTTTGGGCTAGTTTCATGTTCTTCACCCAGTGAGGTGTTTTGCACTCGTGTTGGATATGATGGTGGATGTGTTTGCGCGGTGCGAGTGATGCATGTTTGGCTACAGATAAACGTAATGTCTATTAAAGTCCTTTAATTGGAATAATGTAGATCCGGGTGTGTGTCTGATGGGTCGGTGTGTCTGAGGTCAGAGGTTAGTGCTGATCTGAGGTGGGCCATTCTCTCCAAGGCATCTCTGCAGTCTGGTCCGATGATTAAAGCCTCTGTATCACTCATCCTCAGACTTCAGCGCCAGCTTCCGTGGGGCCTGGGAACCTTGACATAGCCTGCATTCTTATTTAACCTGCCTTCCTCCCTCACACTCTGGCCCGCTCTGCTGCACTTACTCAGCTTATGTGTTCTGCTACTACAGGAAGCAGTGTGGTTCCTGTCCAACATCACCGCAGGGAACCAGCAGCAGGTCCAGGCTGTCATTGATGCTACCCTGGTGCCCATGATCATTCAGCTGCTGGATAAGGTGGGTGATCACATCTCCATGACCTCTGCTGCTCTGATGTTGCCCTGCTTCTCCAGTGAGCCTGCCAAATGTTAGATTCTCCTTGATGCAGATTAACCAACAAATTGTCAGTACGTTCCAATTTGTAGAAATAATGACTTTGAGGCAGAGATAGGAAACTTTTCCTTCTGGAAGGCCAGTGTTTTGCAAAGTTTAGCTCCAACCCTCCTAAAAGATGCCTGTAGCCTTCTAGTAAAGAGAGCACAATCATTCTTAGTCACTTTTGAACAGGACTGACTTGTGTTAAATGGTTTAAAAATAATGATCATTTACGTGCATGTTAAAGCCTTCAGGTAATATGGTGTAGAGATGATCTATTATGAATGGAACAAATCCCTTTGTGCAACATCTAGTTATTGACATCAAACAATTTGAGTTTGTTTTTTTCGGCAAAATTTGCAAGAATCAATTTGCATATAGTAAAGTCTTTATATTTGTCTTCCAGTGTGATTTAAAGCCTGCGGCATCCTGTAATAGAAGCCTTGGCAACCAACACCAACCTAGAAATATTTGAAATTTTAAAATCTCACTGGGATAGTCTGTATTGATGTTCAGGTTGAGCTGTGCAATAACGGTACAGCTGTAAATAAAATGCATACTTCATTCAATCCATACCATTCCTTTTTTTGGTTAAAAACATGCAAGACTTCTCTTACCTTACTCTGGGTATTTGCAACGTTATAGTAATAGTGATTTATAATTAAAGCTGTCTGGTTTTGTGGTAAATGTGAGAGATGACGATAGAGGCAAAAGTTTATTTAAAACATTAGTTTTCATTACAAGGAATGTTTCTTACCAGTGCAATCCCCCCAGTAATCTTTATTTCATTTTTAAAAGCACTTTTCAGTTGTGGTTTAAAAAGTCAAATTAATTGGTCCACATCTTTAATAGTCCTCTTTAATCATCATGACTGACTATGTCTTTCAGGGAGATTTTGGCACTCAGAAGGAGGCTGCTTGGGCCATCAGTAATCTGACCATCAGTGGCAGAAAGGATCAGGTTTGTTGTTCAAACAAACGCACACACACACTTCTAATAAACAGTCAGTGTTCAGCTGCAATATTTATCCCTTCCTGTAGGTGGCATACCTGATCCAGCAGCAGGTCATTCCTCCCTTCTGTAATCTGCTGACAGTGAAGGATGCTCAGGTGGTTCAGGTGGTTCTGGATGGGCTCAGCAATATTCTGAAGATGGCTGATGATGAAGCCGAGACCATCGCTAACCTCATAGAGGAGTGTGGAGGTGAACGAAAACACTCAAACTCTGAATCCAGATCATTCTGTAATCAGTGTAGATCTTTAAAAAATGAAATGGCACTTGACTGGTAATTTAAGGGTTGTGCTTAATGAGTGCGAAATTAATTAATTTATTATTATTTATAATTGTAATTCTGGATTTGCTCAGGTTTGGAGAAGATCGAACAGCTGCAGAACCACGAGAACGAGGACATTTACAAACTGGCTTATGAAATAATTGATCAGTTTTTCTCATCTGATGATGTAAGTGATTATGGTTATGAAAAGTTAAAGCTCTCACATACAGCAGCTACAGCTGCAGCTAGTTTAAAATTAAGTACATGGTCATCAGGTCTGCACAAGTTTTTTTTATTCCTCCACTAAACATTATTCTATTGGTTCAGGATGGAGAGAGAGTGGATGTATTGCTGATGCGCAGATCAACCTTAACATTACTAAATCTACTGTTAAAATGAGCCATTCATTGACACTATCATCATGCTCAACTTAGAATTAGAGTAATTGTAATGTGACGATCAGGTGCACATAACTGAATCTGAGAAAATTATGTGTGCGGGTGGAGGATTTGTTTCGTTTGAGCTGATCCGCGCATCTCTAGTTTACACTAGGGGTGCATTTATATATTGAGCCTGCCGTTTTGAAATCAGGCCTGTTTTAAAAGGACTATGGCTAAAAAAAAATCATCCACATGGGTATTAAAATGACTGTCTTATCACACAAAGGCTACTCCTGAACATGCTCCTTATTTACACAAGCGTGTCCTTTTAACTTATTTGGAAACATGATCTTGTCAATTCTGTTAACTGTTCAAGCGGGCACAGTGGTTTACTGATATCTGTCTAGCCAAGATATGATTTAGGTGGCTGAGGTGCTTTTTCATATTGACCCAGCCAATATTTTGTATGTCACTTGTCTAAATAACAGAGATACTTGCATGACGCTGCAGCAGTTCCTCCTTGAAGTCCAATCCTGGCCTTTTGCTCGTTTAATCACCATTCACATGTTGCTTTCAGATCGATGAGGACTCCAACCTGGTTCCAGAGGCTATTCAAGGAGGAACGTATGGGTTCAATTCCTCTACCAATGTGCCAGCAGAAGGGTTCCAGTTCTAGATGGTGACATGATATGTGGAGTTTTGTTTGATGCAGCACTCTGTTCAACCTTAAAACTAATTGAGTGAAAGTGAGCGAGAGAGTGTGAGGAAAAATTTGTTCCGTTGTGCTAGGCTGATGGGATCCACGGCTGCATCTAATCCAAGAGAAATTGAGTGGAGTTCCTTTGGCTTCTGAAGGAAACAGTCCAAACGTCTGAGATGGCTGTAAGTGGATGCAAGTGCGAGTGAGTGGATGACTACTACATTTCAAAACGTGACCATCTAAACTGAGCGCGCTTGGAGAGCGAATTTCACTAAAACTACATGGTGTCTTTTCAACAAACCAAATCAAACCAATAGGAATAACTAAGATATCTCACATTTGTAATCTGAGGTAAGAACAGGTAATCTCGCCAACAACAAGATATGAGCACACACAGGTCGCCTGAAGTGTGTCCCCGTGTGTGTGTGTGTGTGTCCCCCCGTGTGTGTGTGTCCCCGTGTGTGTGTGTGTCCCCGTGTGTGTGTGTGTCCCCGTGTGTGTGTGTGTCCCCGTGTGTGTGTGTGTCCCCGTGTGTGTGTGTGTC